>WBNM01035435.1:53744-76259 GCA_013399055.1 Ramphastos sulfuratus
GTCATTCCCCACTGGAATGGGCTGCCCAGGGAGGTGGTGGAGTTACCGTCCCTGGAGGTGTTCAAGGCACGTTTGGATGTGGCACTTGGTGCCATGGTCTAGTCTTGAGGTCTGTGGTAATGGGTTGGACTTGATGATCTTTGAGGTCTCTTCCAACCTTGCTTATACTGTGATACTGTGAAATTGCTCCTAATCTCCAACCTAAACCTCTCCTGGCACAACTTGAGGCCATTTCCTCTTGTCCCATCATTTGCTCCTTGGGAGAAAAGACCAACCCTCACCTCACTCCAATCTCCTTGCAGGGAGTTGTGGAGAGCAATGAGGTCTCCTCTCAGACTCCTCTTCTCCAGGCTGAACAAGCCCAGGTCCTCATCAGACCTGTTCTCCAGACCCTTCAACAGCTTCCTTGCCCTTTTGTTTTGTTTTTTTTTTTGACTAAATGATTCTAAAGATCTTCTCCAACCAGAACAATCACTTAGGTCTGTCTGTGGGAAGAAGGGCAGCTGGTGACACGCTGCTGCTGAGCAGTCTTTGTCCCTGAGGAGCAGAGAGGGCTGACAGGTGCCCAGCATGGCTGTCCCTATGCTCTCACCTGTACACTCAAAGTGCACTTTAGCCATCAGTGCCTTGAGGGGTCCTTTGGGAGACAGCTGGCAGGACCCTCCAACTGGTGGTTGGTTGGGGAGCAGGTCGATGGAGGCGAAGCCTTCCTCCCCTGTGGTGAGGTCTGTGATGTGCAGGGTGAAGGTGTATCCCTCCCCGTCCTTCAGAGCTCCTTGCCTCAGGACCAGGTTCATTCCCGTGTCGCCAGTAGAGGTCGTTTTCTTGTCCAGGATGAGGGACTTGTTTTTAAAGCTGTGTGCTGCCCATCTCTGCCGAGAAGAAGCGGGGGAAAAGACGGGAGAGGTTTTGTTTAAATCCGGAGTTATGTCCTTAAAATGTTTTCAGATTGAGCCTCTGATAAGGAGGCAGCAGATTTCCAGTGGGAGAGGCTGCCAAAGCTGCAGTTGATAATTCAGCTTTTAGCCTTGTGTGCTACAGCAACAAGAACTGGAACCTCTCCAAAATGTCTGGTGGGAATATTTCCACTCTGAGATCTACTTTAGGCTCTGGGATTACATCACCCTCCAGCAGAAGATTTCATAATACAGGACACAAAACACAGGAAATAAATTAAGTACTGGTGGAGTCTCCAAGGGATACCATGGTTTATGTGCTCCAAGCTGGGTCCTGCTCAGAGCACAAACAGACAGTTGGGATAACAGGAGGAGCAGTGAGAAGCCAACCAGAAAATGCCCTCCAAGCACATGCTGGGAGCAACACAGACTAGCTGTCACCACAGGACTTCCACTTCTCAGACCTGCTTTGCTCAACAGGTTGCAGAGATGCTGTGGAGTGGAATCTGTAATCAGAGAGGGATTTGGGAGATCAGAAGAGACTGAAACACCTCTGCTTCAGCCACCAGAATAAGGCAGCTATCAGCAGGGAGAAGAAAATGCTCTACAGATCTCTCCTAGAAAGAAAAGTGGCTTTGGTGTGAGATAAGTTGGTCACTTGGCTAGAAAATGACCCAGCAAGGACTTGCCTTTGGGTAGGTGAAGACACTGATAGAGGACTAACAGGCCACCTGTCCACAGGCCTGCAGTCAGAACCCAGGGCAAGGGAAGCTCTGGACATCTCACAGGGGCTTCAGTGGTTACAGCACATGGGGAACTTGCTTCACAGGCTCTCCCAGCTTCCTCCATGCTGCTGAGACATGGTACAGCACATGGGACCCCAACATCACAGCAGGCAAGGGCCTCTTCTAAACTTCAGACTCTGCAAGACTGTCCTGCAGCCAGTTCCACAGGCTGGGACAAAGAGATCAGCATCAGCCAAGTGTCTTCATCCTCTGAGTCAGATCCAGCCTGCCACTGCATTTGTGGTCACAGAATGTTTCCCCTCCTTGCATCTACAGCACTTTAGGTCTGGGTCTTTTATATCCCACACAGCTCTTCCCACCCTGTCTTCTCTAACTCTCCTCCCTGAAGCCCACCAAAGATGATGCAAAGCCCAATGTTGTTGATGACCTTACCCCAAGCTTGGAATCATTGTGACAGTTCTGGCAGGTCCCCTCCAGGTAGACATAGGAGCTCTTGCTGACTTCATAGACAGACTGAGCCTTGCAGGAAACGCACTCCAGGGATACGATGGGGACTCCCCCTCTCTTGATGAATACCTGGGGAAGCAAAAGGCTCCATCAGAAGACCTGAGACACAAATACAACCATCCAACAGGGAAGAACACATCTCAACACCTGGTTCTGCAAGGAGGAATCACTCTGCACCTGCCCAGTCTATGCAAGGAAACAGGAGAAAGGGATTCCCAAAGGATTTCAGGCTGAAGCTGCCTCACCTGTCTCACTCTGCCCAGTTCTTCTGCTGCTTGTTTGCAAGAGCCACCCAACCTCAAGCTGGGACAATCCAGGTAGCTCTGGATTTCCTTAATGTATACTTTTCAACAACAGAAATCACTTTCATAAGGTCCTTTCAGTATCCTGTGCTGACTTCCCAGCAAATCCAGCTTGTGCTGTGTGGTGGGAATGAAGCTAACTGGAGCACTTTGCTGTTTCCACCATCCCAGGACAGCTGTCAGCCCTGGAGAAATGGGATCTGTGTCTGAGTCTGGAAAAGAGGAGCAGTCTAACTGGGAGGAGGAAAGCCTCCACTGCAGCACAGCCCAAACATCTGGTGAGCACCTGTCCCGGGAAGCAACTGCAGCTCTCTGCTGTGGGCCAAACTCTTGGTCCTGCCTCTGCAGACGTGGAGTGACTGACCTGGTGGGGTCAGAGCATATCTGCCATAGACACAGCAGTGTGGGGCTCTGGGTCCCTGTCCTCCACTTGGAAGGCTGCTAAAAGGGAAGTGTTTACAGTCCAGAGCAGGATCAAGGAGCCTGGGTTTACTGAGGATGTGCTGCCCTGCTCAAAGCCAGGATGGTCCTGCTGCTTTCACTATCCCTGCTCTGAGCTACTGACCTTGGACTAAAACCATGCTTCAGGCCCTGACCTGCCTGTGCAGAAGCATCATCATTTGTGACACTGCCCATGCCCCTGAAAGACAGGAAGATGACAAAGACAGCCAGCTCCCACTGTGCATTTTGCTCTGCAGCCTGGAGGAACCTTCTGCAGAGAGTGGTGTGTTCAGAGAACCAGAGAGTCACAGAGCCACAAAACTATGGAATGATTTTGGTTGGAAGAGACCCTTAAAGGTCACTCAGTCCAACCAATGTTGTTCCATGCTTGTAGCTCAGATCTAAGCTGCAAATCTTAAGATGGCCACCACACCTTCCTGGCAAAGCACTCAGAACAGAGCTTTAGAAGCTCTGCTGGCTCACACATTACAGCTGTTGAGCTCTAACCCCTGTACTTGGTCTGAGTTCCTTGAGGCCCACAGGAAACTGGGCTGTCCAGCATTCAGCAGAGCCCTCTGCCTTGGCATAAGGAATATTCTGAACTCAAAGACAGCCCTGGAGACACTCTTTAATGTGGCAGATGGGTAAAAGAATCATAATCATAGAATTGTTTTGGTTGGAAGAGACCTCTAAGACCACTGAGTCCAACCATCAACCCAACACCACCATGACCATTAAACCATGTCCCAAAGTGCCATGGCCACAGGTTTCATGAACACCTCCAGAGATGGTGACTCCACCAGCCCCATGGGCAGCCTGTTCCAATGCCTGTCCACTCTTGCAATCTCCAACTTAATCTTCCCTTGACACAATTTCAGGCCACTTCTTCTCATTTTATCACCTGACACTAGGGAGAAGACACCGAACCTGCCTGGCTCCAGCCTCCTTTCCGGGAGCTGTAGAGAGCCAGAAGGTCTCCCTTCAGTCTCCTTTTCTCCAGACTAAACACCTCCAGTTTCCTCAGCTGCTCCTCACCAGCCCTGTTCTCCAGACCCATCACCAGCTTTGTTGCCTTCTCTGGACCTGCTCCAGCCCCTCAACGTCCTTTTTGAAGTGAGTGGCCCAAAACTGACCACAGTACTCAAGGTGTGGCCTCACCAAGCTGCAGCACAGGGAAGCTTCCCTCATTCCTCCAGTCTGTGCAGATTTCCTGTGGCACTTGAATCATTGTGTTGTGTTCAGACATGGAAACCAGATAGTACAGAATGTCCTTGAAAGACTATCAATTTAGGGTTGGGTTTTTTTTTTTTTTCCCCTTTCATCCTCCAGCTTTGGTTTCAAACACAGGCAGTAAGAGTTTCCACTTGCAGGCTAACTCCATCTCTGATGCCAAAGGCACCACGTTGAATGTCTCTGACATAAACCAGAAGTGCTGTCGGCCTGCAGATGAGCTCAGCCTTAGGCTTAACATGACATAAACAACATGCACTTAAGGAAAACCTCTCCAGAAAGCATCCAGCAGGGGAGAGGAGAGGGACTGTGGACAGTTCTTGGGAAGCTCCCTCTGGGGAAAAAAAAAAAAAAAAAACAACAGGGAAGAGCCTGGTGCTGTGACATATGAAGGGCCCAGGGCTGCACACAGTGATGGAGCTACCAAGCATGGGCTCCTTTCTGTCTTCCTACAGCAGATCTGTGGTCACAGACATTCAAGTCACAGAACTGGTGGCCAGTACTGTCCAGGGCTGAGTCACCAGTGCAGGGAAGGATTAACACAAGGTCTAAAGGAAGGAAGAAGCTAAAAGGAGTTGGCAGGACAAGCAAAAAAGCGTTGCCCAAGGCAGTGTAAAATGCAATCATGAAAATCCCAGAATCCCAGCATGCTGAGGTTGGAAGGGACCGCTGGAGATCATTCAGTCCAATCCCCCTGCTAAAGCAGCAGCACCCACAGCAGCTTGCCCAGAATCACAATGCCCAGATGGGTTTGGAAGCTCTCCAGACAAGGAGACTCCACAACCTATCTGGGCAGCCTGCTCCAGGGCTCCAGCACCCTCATACCAAACAAGTTTCTCCTCCTTTTCAGATGGAACCTCCTGGGTTCCAGTTTGTGCCCATTGCCCCTTGTCCTGTCACTGGGCACCACTGACAAGAGTCTGGCCCTATCCTCTTGCCCTTCACTCTATCTCTAGCTGAGCATTGAGAAGATCCCCTCTCAGACTGCTCTTCTCCAGCCACACTCTTCTTCATGCACTCCAGGAGACCCTTGGCCATGAAGGTGCATTGTTGTGGGCTCATAGAGAACTCATTGTCCACCAGCACTCCCAGGTCCTTCTTCCCAGAGATGCTTCTCAGCAGGTCACCTTCACCTGTACTGGTGCAGGAGGTTGTTCCTCCCTAGGTGCAGGATGCTACACTTGCCCTTGTTGAAATTCATGAGGTTCCCTCCACCTAAAAGTCCAGCCTGGCCATGTCTCCTTCTTCCAACAATGAGGACAGGAGCAATTATGGAGCCCCAGCAATGCCCTAAAACCTGCTTTCCCTGTGCTGGCTGCTGCAGGGAGGTAGTGATGCTTCCACATCCCCAGCTGAACTGGCACCAGTTCTGGGATGGGGCCAAGGGACACAGCCAGGGGAGTTCACCATGGCTGCGCATGGTCCTGAGCCAGTAACACTCTGCTCTAGAAACTTCCTTAGAGAAAGAGCTGTGGAGCTCCACATGTCCAGCAGCAGGCACAGAAGGACAGAAGGTGACAGCTGTCTGCGGTACTTACGGTTTGATTGGTGGCCTCGGGGCTCATCCCCTCCTTCCTGATGGTGAGGTCGAAGGTGTACTCCACATCTGCTTCTAAGACAGCTTTGGAAATTGTGACAATTCCTTCCTTGGCACTGAAATTCAGAGAGCACCCTGCAGCCGAGCTCTGCTTGCAAGGAGAAAAGAACTTTCAAACCCTCCTTGGTAAGGGTCCACATCAGGTTAGTGCACAACACCCAGCTCCACACACAGCCACTGCCACAGACCTTACTGTGCAAAGCCACCACTGGGGTGGGACAGATGAGGTGGTGTGTGGACAGCAACAAGCTGTCCTACTCTTCAGGTTAGTGAGCAACACTTGGAATACCCTCAGGTGAGCTTCAAATTCTTACTTTATAGCAATTAATCAAAGAACCACAGAAGGGTTTGGGTTGGAGGGGACCTCCGAGGGTCATCTAGTCCAACCCTCCCTCCCCCTTTAATTCTTTCTTAAGTTAATTCTTCATTAAGCATCAGCAAACAAGACAAAAAGATCACACCAGGCTCAAACTCTCCTTATCTTTCTCTTTTAAGGTAAAAATAGAAATGAATGAGTTCTAACAAGCAAGAGAGTCCCACATTCCATCAGAAACTCCTCCTCAGGTGGATCTCCCAGGACAATCTGAAGGCCAGGCCCTCCTTGCCCTTCTACCACTCTAGAGTTAGACAATTTCAGTGCATGAGGACAGTGACTACTGTGACCATAGTGACCATGACTTGTGGTCACTTGACTCCTTCAGAGTCTAACTTTGGCCCCTGCTGGAATTAGAAACATTCACCTGTTAACGGGAGAGGAACCAGAACCTTCAGCTGCAATCAGCAGCTCTAATTCCTTCAGGTCATGGAAGAAGCCACATGGAAATCATGACCCAGAGGCCAAGTACAAGGGAAACACCAACTACAACTTGACCTCAGCAGCCTCTACTGCACAGCTTCACAACCATTTCACAGAATCATAGAGTGGTTCGGGTCGGAAGTGATCTCCAAAGGTCATCTAGCCCAACCCCCTCTGCAGTTAAGCAGTGGCATCTTCAACNTTAGAAACATTCACCTGTTAACGGGAGAGGAACCAGAACCTTCAGCTGCAATCAGCAGCTCTAATTCCTTCAGGTCATGGAAGAAGCCACATGGAAATCATGACCCAGAGGCCAAGTACAAGGGAAACACCAACTACAACTTGACCTCAGCAGCCTCTACTGCACAGCTTCACAACCATTTCACAGAATCATAGAGTGGTTCGGGTCGGAAGTGATCTCCAAAGGTCCTCTAGCCCAACCCCCTCTGCAGTTAAGCAGTGGCATCTTCAACCAGATCAGGTTGCCTAGAGCCTTGTCAAGCCTCATCTTGAACATCTCCAGGGATGGGGCCTCAACTCCCGCCCTGGGCAGCCTGTTGCAGCATTCCAGCACCCTCATGGCGCAGAACTAAGGGTGGGAAGTGGTAAACCTTTGCAGCCTTCCCTCTGGAGCAGCTTTCTTATGGATGCTCCCAAAAGCTTCTCTTAACACCACTTCAACCCAGCCACACTCGTGGGAAGCTGATGCGCAGCTCCCAAAGGATCCCCTTCTCTGGCTGTCCATAATTGCTCTTACCTTGGAGGAGTAGGTACAGGACCAATCGTACAAGAGTGGAGTCTGTTCACCATCATCCAAGTTGGGGTCGTAGGACTTCTCCCCATCCAAGATCAAGTCCTGCGTGTTGGACCATACGCGGTACGACCCCCCATCAATGATTGGCACCAGCTTGCTCGGTATCACAGTGACGTTAGCAAAGATGCTTTTGGACAGGGGGGTGTCTCCAAAGGAGACGATGAAGTTGAAGCAATAGTTCCCAACTTGCAGGGCAAGCTTGGGTATCACCAGCTGGGGCCTGTTCACGTCAACATTCGGCAGATGGATCCTGCTGGAGTCATCCAAGTTGAGGCAGCTGGGTGCTCGGTAGATCTCCCACAGATGCTCTGTCTGGTACTTGATGCACCCTCGAAGGTCAATCTGTGCCTCCAGGTAGTTCCTCTGGGACCTCTTCATGACTACTTGAGGGGGCAAAGCTAACTCCACCTCGGGCTCCTCACACTCCAGGACTTTGACAGTGACAGTGAGGTGGGCTATGAAGAAGCTGATGAGGTTGGTGGCATTCACCTCCACCAGGTAATCCCCAGGGCTCAGGTAAGAATAGTTGGCCACTGCAACCCTGGTCATCTGAGTGGAAGAGCCGTCCCCAAAGGTCCACAAGAACTCAACGCTCCTGCTGCTGGGCACCACCACTGCTTCGAACAGCGCCGTCCTGTTGACAAAGGCATTGGAGGCACTGAGGGAGACTTGGACTATGGGGTCTTGGACCTGGATGGTCCTGGTGATATTGATGTCTCCCAAGTCATTGAAGGCATGGAGGTGAATCTCAAGCCGCCCTGCAGCTTCTGGCGTGTAGGAAACGCTTTCTCCTGCCACGGTGACCACGGATGGACCTTGATCTTTCCACAGGGAGAAGTGCCAGAAGAATGACACGCGTGAGCCACTGCCCACCTGGGCACTGAAGTTCTTCTTGGTGCCTGTGGGGATGCCTGCCTCACAGCAGTTCAGCAGCCTGACATCACGGATGGGCTCCAGGACAGAGATGAGCACCTGGGCGTGTGCGATGCTGATCTGGTTCTGCACCGTCACAGTCACCAGGTAATCACCGCTCTTGGTGAACTCATGCGTGTACCTGGAGCTGTTGAGCATCACAGAGTAGTCCCCACTTATGCTCACCCAGTAACTCACAGAGGTCCCTGACAACATCCTGATCACAAAGGTGACCTGTTCTCCTGGCTCCACCACCCTCCTGCTGGCAAGAACTTCCAGGCCTTGAATCCTGTCCAAAACGGAGATGTTCCTGCTGGCCAAAGCCCAGCTGATGTCGTTTGATGCATTCAGATAGACTGTGTAAAACCCTGCTCTGGGGAAGGTGACTGCCACGGCCTGGCCAGTCAAGGTGCCATTTGGGACCTCCCAGAGCCATGTCACTTCAGTCCCCTTCTGCAGCTCCCCTTCAAAGACCACGGTGGAGCCTGAGGACACGTATCTACAGTCCAGTTCCGCAGTGCCGATGCTCAGCCCCTCGATCACCTCCTCCACACGGATTTCAATCGTTGCATTGGTTGAATCCAGCTTGTTTTCTGCTCCAACAATGACCTCCATCACCCCAGGACTTCGGAAGGAGTGTACAATGAAGGGTTCAGCAGTGACTTCAGAGAAGCCATCCTCCAGGTACCAAACATAGCAGATGCCAGTGCCACTGGTGATAGTGGTACTTATGTTAACAGAGGCGTTGATGGCCACTGGGTTGGGGAAGGCATAAGGCTTTAAAAGACCAAGGCTTTCAATGAACTCCAGTGTCCTGTTGGTGGTTGCACACCCCAGCATATTGGTGGCTTTCAGATAGACAGTGTAGTTTCCAGCTTCTAGGATGCTCAAGGAGAAGGTTTTCCCTGTGAAGGTCTGCACAGTGTTGCCATCCCGCTGGGCTACCCAGCTGTAAGAGATGTTTGTTCCCTCCCTCACCACCGCCTGCAAATGGAGTGTTTTGTTAGTTGGAAAATAGAGGTCCTCCACCAGGTCACTGCTAACCACCTGTAGGCCTTCAATCTGCTCCAAGACATAGACGTAGATGCTGTCCTGCAAGGAGCTGATCTTGTTTTCTGCTGTCACAATGACATTGAAGGTGCCTACGGATCGGAAAGTGTAGGAAATGGTGGAGGAGCCTTGGATGGGAGTGCAGCGGTCACAGAGGATCCACGAGTAGCGGGTGGCAGTGCCAGCTACCAGGGTGGCTACAAAGCTCACCGAGCCATTTAATGGCACCACTGTCCTGCTGGCATTGATGGTGAGCCCCTGGAGCCGCCGCTTCACCGTGATGTCGATGATGGTCTTGTTAAAGCTCACCTCGTTGCGACCCACCACACTAATGACGTAGCGACCTGTCGTGTTGTAGGCATGGGTAGCAGCCTGGCCAGGTTGGGTAGTGCCATCTCCAAAGTCCCAGCAGTAAGTCACCTTGGTTCCATTCATGGTGGCAGAGAACAGGTAAACCTGGTTCAGCTCCAGAACGCTTGTCCCATTGTACTCAATCTTTGCTACCCCAACCGGCTCCTGCACTTCCACGAAGGCTGTGTCGTTGTTGAAGGAGACGTTGTTGGAGACGGTCACTGTCACCAGGAACACTCCTGTGCTCTTGTAGGTGTAGGTGACCTCAGTGCCGCTGGATCTGGCGGAGTCGTTGTTGCCGAAGTCCCAGCGGTAGCGGTAGTGGTAGGGAGGCAGGCTGCTGACCTGGAAGCTGCTCTCCTCGCCCAGCCTCACAAACTGCTTGGGTGGCAGGAGGGTGACGTTGGTGACCTCGGGCTCCACACAGACGCTGGTGAAGTAGTGAGCTTTATTAAAGCGGCTGCAGAGGGTGAGGGAGAGCGGAAAGGTGCCACTGCGGGTGAAGTTGTGCCTCACCACTGGGTCCCCCCTGACTGTCACGTTGGAGGAGCCATCTCCAAAAGTCCAGTCAAAGGTGTAGTCCCCAGGATCCCCTGTCACGTAGGCAGTGAGCTGGACGTCAGGGTGCTCCAGGATGCAGGAAGCAGGCTCGATTTTGAGCACCTCCAGGACAAAGATCCGCACAGGCACTGTCTGGGAGACGGAGTTGACAGGGTTGACGGCGGTCACGTTCACCGTGCAGTTGATGTCCTTGATGTAGACATGTTCTACCACGGGCACTGAGCTCCTCAGCACCGTCCCGTCCCCCATGTCAAAGATCCAGGTGATGCTGTCCCCTGTCTCCACAGAGGCATTGAGGGTCACAGATGCTCCCAGCTCTGCTGCCTCATCTGCAGAAACACGGAGCCCAGTTATCTCCTCAAACACTTGGTAGGTCTCAACTGCCTCCACGCTGCTTACGGTGTTGTTTGCAGTCAGGGTGACATTGTACACCCCTCGTTGAGGGTAGCTGTGTGTCACTATGGGTTGGGTCCCTGTGGAGAGTGGGGACCCATCTCCAAAGTCCCAGGTGTATACCACACCATAAGGAGATGGCAATGGGTTGGCTCTGAAGGTGACCGGACGGCTCACAACCAAAACGTCCTCCTCTGCTTCCATCTTCACATCAACCAGGTAACTGTGGATATGGACTGGGGTGAAGTGGGTGAGGTTCTCAAACTGGTTTGACACAACAACCATGAGGACATATTCGCCTGCATTGGAAGAGAGAAGAAAAAGAGCAGTCATGAGAAGATGCTTGTGGCAACAGTTTCCTCAGTGCTGCAGCGGTGTGGGGAGCATGACAGAGGACACTCTGCTTCTGCACTGGCCACACCCTGAGCTCCCCTCCTCCAACCAAGACCAGTAGGAATTCTGACCAGGCAGATCACATCAGGCTGCCCAGGATCACAATGCCCAGATGGGTTTGGAAGCTCTCCAGACAAGAAGACTCCACAATCTCTCTGGGCAGCATGTCCCAGGGCTCCAGCACCCTCACACCAAACAAGTTTCTCCTCCTGTTCAGATGGAACCCCCTGGGTTCCAGTCTGTGCCTGTTGCCCCTTGTCCTGTCACTGGGCACCACTGACAAGAGTCTTGCCCCATCCCCTTGCCTCCCACCCTTTAGCACTTGCTGAGCACTGAGAAGCCCTCTGGGGCTGCTCTTCTCCAGGCTCAACAGTCCCAGGCTTCTCAGCCTTTCCTCCTCTCAGTGGTGCTCCAGGCCTCTCAGCACCTCCATAGCCTTCCAAACAACCAACCTGTCATTGCCCTGCTGCTCTCTTCATCACGATTACACTTTATTCTCATGCATGTTCCCACTAGCTCCACAAATGAAAAATCCTATCAACTGCTGGAAGTTCAGAACAACTTCATGACTGCAGGTAGGAAGGTAACCACTAACTATTTTCCAGCACTTCAGGAGCCACATTCATCCGTGATGCTTAACACCACCAATGAAGAGAAGGTTCTACATGTCAGTAGATTTTCTAAATGAAGTTCTTTCTCCTCTCCAACAGAGACAAGACAAAGCTACAGCCTCTCCTGTAACCCCCTGAGCCCCTTTGTCCCCAGAGAATCATGCTGAGCATACCTGGGTCTTGATAGACATGTGAGACGTTGTGCTCAATCACAACCTCATGGACACTGGGATCAGGAACAAGGAAAGACTTGTTGTAGGGGGGTTTGAACAGGTATGTCTCCTGGACACCATCGCCAAAATCCCACCTGCAGAAACATGTAAACTATGTTAAGCTGCACTAGACGAGAATTGTGGAAATCCCAGAAGAACCTTAGCCAGGCCTAGGGCTCTCTGCAGGCTCAGGGTTGGTGTGCCCAGAGAAAGCAGAGGAAGCATCATGCCAAGTATGAGAGTAGTGAGAGGAGTCACTGTGAGAGGAGCACAGCACTGGGAAGAGGAGGAGGAACCTAACAGCAAAGCCACGTTGCAATCCTTGCAAAGAAAAGTCTTTCAGCCTGAACTGGAGGACCTGGCCAGTGTGACTGGAGCACACTTGCAGGAGAACAGGTGGAAATAGGCCTTTGGACATCAGCTGGCCCTGGGAGGAGAAATGGTGCAGCAAGCAAGATCCAAAGTTGGAGCAACTTGCAAAGGACTCACAGGAACATGGCTTCCACTGCGGAATCAACCTGAACTCTGGCTGTAAGCTCCACGCTGCTGTTCTGGGGGAGGACTGGCAGGACACCCAACACAGTCAGGTTCTTCATCTTATTCATCATCTCCACCGTGACATTGTAATTGACTGTGAAGTTACTGACGTGGTTGGAGGCGGTGAGCTGGGGAGGACAGTGGGACAAAGAATGCAGTTGGGATCACCTTGCTCTGCTGCCCACTCTCCTAGGACTGGGGCTTCACTCTACTGAGGAGGTTCCAACAGGCAGGTGGGCAGGTTAGGTCAGGGAAGCTCTGGGGCAAGAAGGGAGAGGCAAGAGCCCGATGGCACTTCCAGCACAGACTGGAAGGTCACCTAGCTAGGGAAGCCACCTCTTGCTGGAACCACCACATCTCCACCACTAAAGTCAGCCCAGAGAAGGACTGGGTCTACAGCAAGAGGAGGAGAAGAGCTTCTCATTCTGAAACTCCTCTGACTCTGAACTTGTCTGCTTTGATGCCTCTATGTGCCCTGCACATGGTCTCCAGCTGCTGAGCCCAGGCACTTGCTGCCATCAAGGGGACAGGAGCCACACAGCCTCCTTAGGACAGTGGCTCCAAACACAGAGGGATGGGATGGATTCAAAATCTAAGTTTTCCACCCTTGGGGTAGTGGGCACAGAAAGGGAGAGCAAAGTTGGGCAGAGGAGGGAAAGGAAGAACAGAAAAGCAAGAGACTGAAGAGATGTGACAGAGGTGGAGCAGGATCCTCAAGATCATCTAGGCATGCACCACTGAAATGGCAGCTGATGACAAAGCATCTTGTCACCTCCTCTCCTGCAGGAGAGCTGAGCTGACAGAAGGATCCTTCAAATCTAGGTGAATAGAGACCTCCCACCCCAACAGAGAGAAAAGGTTTGTGTCTGGGCTTCTGAGGATATGTCACACTGAATCCAGTGGGCCTCAGACTAAGGTCACCTTGCCAAGTCTGTAAATGAAGGCAATTCAGGCTCACCAGTGGAGTGCTTCACCCCATAAATTAATGCTGCACCAAGCAAGGTAGCTCCAGCATGTCCTCAATGCTTGGGCTGGTGTCCCTCCAGGAAACCAGCAGTTAGATAAAGCAGCTTGGAGCCAGAGCAGAGCTCTGCATGGCAGGACAGGGTGTGAGACAGAAAGATTTCTAGCCAGAGACAAATTCCTGTTCCATAACAGATACCTCCCTCTGCCCAGGCTCTTCACTCCATCCTTCTTCTGGGGTCATGACAAAACCCAGCATTCCAGCCTGCACCAGTACAAGAAGAGAGCAGGACAGAGACCAGAAGAGCTTGTGGCAGCAGCTCTGTGCTTCCTATGAAAATCTTTATGTTTGCATCCTGTCTCTGCCTGGCTCTGAATTCACATCTGCCTGCCAAAGCAGTGGCCAGCAGCCTGCAGTGGGGCTTCCTGCCTCACTGCTGCTGGTGAGGAGGAAGGTCACTCCATAAGGATATTCCATGGCAGAGAGGAGAAAACGGAGAAAAGAGGAGAAGCCAAAGAGGAGGCAGACAGAGAAGTGAGCTGTCAGGGAGGGACAGGAAGAAATCTTCTCTTTGGGTTTGCAGGAGCAGCTCAGTGAAAACCTCAACTCAACTCTGCCTTCCTCTCTCTCTCTGCTGCTTTTCCTGCTTCATTTGTGGGATGAGCTGGAAGGGCAGGGTTGAAATGGTAGCATGGGAAAGGCCTTGTCTTACTGAGAGCTTGTAGACAGCTGGGCTTTGGTAGATGACATTGAAGACAATGTTGTAAAAAGTGAAAGACGGTTTGTCATCCACCGTCCATCGGAAGGTCACATCCGACCCAGCGTCCATCACAGGGATGTAGCTCTGAAAGGCATGAGAACATTTCAGACTAGGGCAAGAGAAAAGCATTCTAGCACTTCCCAGCAGATCTCCAGCTGAACTGGAGAGGGAGCAGAGCCAGACTGGGAGGCATCACACACCAGTACTCTCAGAGCAGGACACCGAGGTGCAGAATCAGCTGTGGCTTCGTTGTTGGCAGGGAAACACTGACCCTGACTCCGCAAATGAAGAGCAGAGCTGGGAGCAAAACCCACACTGCCCGTCCCACACCCTCCTGCTCTGCTCTGGGGATCAGGTTTCTCTCTTGATGGCTACAAAACTTCTGAAGATCTTTGCAGGAACAACTCAGCTTTCACTTCACAAGTCTCTGACCCTCATCCATGCATGGTGCCTGACCCAACAGCTGGTTGAGCTACACTGGACAGGGTAGGGTTCCTCCTCACTCGTAACAGTGCCTCCTGAGCAGACTATAGCAGCCAGGAAGGGTGAGACCAAGAGGTATTGCAGGCACAGGGATCTGCCAGAAGCAGCCAGAGGGTAAGCAGAGCATTTCAGAGGCACTGAGGGGCAGTTCTTGAACTGCTTCCCAGAGGGTTCCACTATAGCTGTGGGGACTGTGGATCAGAGACCAGAGAGACTGCAACCACCAGACATGGATGGATGGATGAAATATTTTTGTAGCTTCAACCAGCTGATGGGACAAGAGGAAACAACTTCATATTGCATCAGGTTTAGGATGGACGTGAGGAACAATTTCTTCCCCAAAAGGGTTGTCAAGCCCTGGCCCAGGCTGCCCAGGGCAGTAGTGCAGTCCCCATCTCTGGAGGGGTTTCAAAGTTCTGCAAATATGGTCCTGAGTGCCATGGTTTAGGGGTGACCTGGTAGTGTTGGGTTATTGGTTGGATTGATGATCTTAAAGGTCTCTTCCAGCCAAAACCATTGTAGGATGTGAGGATTTAGTAGAGCAAATCTAAACACCTAAAGGAATAATCACCTTGACCAGGCAAAGAAGGTAGATACTGGCCTCTCTCTGGTTTTCCCTGGAACTGGAAAGCCAGTCTCCCCCTTGCAGGAGGTGCTGCCTTATATCTGAGGGGACTGAAATGAAGGTTCAGCTGAGCTTCCTTCCTGCTGCAGAGCACCAAGGCTCTCTGCCTCATGCCTGTGTCAACAGCAGGGCTGCCTGCATGGCCTCAGCAGCATGCAGTGCTTCACCCCATGGGTATGGAGCTGAGACCCACTCTCCTCCCAAGCCTAACCCACCCTGTTAGAAGCAGCAGCCAGCACTCACCACTCGTGTGTTGAGCAGGACCCTGCTCTCAGGGTCAGGAGTGGCCCTCAGCCCACGGATAGGCTCCTCCACCTTCACTGTGATGGTGATGTTCTGCAAGCTCACCGCATTCTCTGCAACCAGCACGTGGGTGCTCACCCCCTCCCTGAGGCCCCTTAGGTTGACCACAGCAAACCAGGTGTCATTGGTCTCCCTGGCACAGTCTGATGTCAACTGGGTGACAGCTGCTGGGCAGGAGCCCTCGAAGGGGAAGGTGTGGTTGTCCCCCAGCCAGCGTGCCGTGGCATTCATGCCTGAGGAGAGTTTGACGACCAGGGTTGTGTGGTTGGATGGGAGGTAGACCTTGCTGCCTTGAGGAGCAGGGTGGATGACACGCAGGCCTGACACCCAGGAAGCCACCCAGAAGCTGCAGGATAGATTGGTGCTGAAGATGCCATTGTCCACGCTGGCTTTGACCGTGTAGCGCCCTGGCTGCTCCAGCCCCGCGTTGTGGGGTCTGATCACCGGCACCAGCTGCTCCTCGGCGTAGCGCACTCGAAGGGAGCAAACGGTGTCATTCAGCCAGGAGGCACCAAGGAAGCCCTCAGACAGGCCAAGTGCCCATGCTGAAGAGTTTGTGCTCAAGATGTTGGTTCTGTAAGGGGAAGTGGGACTCAGTTGGCACTGGAGGAGCGAGCCCGAGCCTGCGTTGTGCTGGATACTGAAGATATCCTCAGCCCTGACAAAGATGTCTTCCTTTCTGAACGAGACCTGCAGAGAGAGGAGGTATTTCTGGATTCATGTCTCATGGTAAGAGAACTCAGCACCCAAGTCCTGCCTGGGCAAGGCAGCTGGATGCACTGCCAAGTGGAAGGCAAACAGCCACAGACGCAGCCACAGTATGAGGCGACATTTCAGCACCTCACTCTCCTTGGCCACTTAGAATCCAAAGTGCTGACATGGAAGCTGCTTTATGCTCCATCCCCACTGTGTAACAGTGATGGGTGCAACCCAGGACATCTGCAGAACTTTTTGGCCAAGCGTGCTGTTGCAGCAGGCTACTGCAGGGAGTACATGGCTGAGAGTTGGGGAAGATAGAAATGCTTCACCATGTCTGGATGGAGCTTCAAAATCATGGAGATACGGTGATGAGGGACACGGACTAGTGGTGACCTGGCAGTGCTGGGCTAAGGGTTGGATTGGATGATCTTAAAGGTCTTTTCCAACCTCAAAACTTCTGTGATTGCATGGTTTATTGGTGACCTAGCTGTGCTGGTTTAATGGTTGGACTTGATGGGCTTAAAGGTGTCAGAAGACTGGAACAGGCGGCCCAGAGAGGTTGTGGAGCCTCCTTCTCTGGAGACATTCAAAATCTGCCTGGATATGTTCCTTTGTGACCTGCCCTGGGTGATCTCTCTCTGTCAGGGGAGTTGGTTCCTTCCAACCCCTACCATTCTGTGATTCTGTGTTTTCCAGACAAAACCATTCTACAATCCTGTGGTGACATGTGTGACATTGGGCAAGTCACTTCTTTTGGATGGACTTTGGGATCTCCCTCTGCAAACTGGGACAGTTCAGCACTCAGGAGAACACTGCCCCATCTACTCACTGTGTACAACAACTACCAAACACTGACCAGATACTGGGAAGAAGGGCCAGCTGGTATTGTGAAGAGGAAGTCCTTGATGAGTTCATAACTGAGCTGGCTTTCATCCTGCTGAAGGGCCATGAGGGCAGGGCTGCTGGCAAGAGAGCTGTTGGCACACTCAGTCTCGTTGCAGCACTCATTTAGTGGCAAACACAAATTAGTCAAATGACACCACTGGAAACCAGGAGGACATTCAAGTAGCGTCCAGTTTCCATCATGCTGAGCAGTGTGAAAAGGTTCTGTGGCATTTTCTCCCCCCTGGTAGCCTGGAAGAAGTGAAAGAGAAAGCAACAATCACTGTTCTCACAGCAACACTTCCAGAGGACTTCTTTCCTTCAAATCCATGGTTTTTTTTTTTTTTCCATTTTGAGGATGGCTCAGGCTGGACAAGGTTCTGAGCAACCTGCTCTAGTGAAGGATGCCCCTGCTGACTGCAGTGGGGGTTGGACTGGGTGGCCTTTGGAGGTCTCTCCCAAACCATTCTATGATTCTACGATTAGTAAAAGCTGTAAGTGCAACCAGGGCTGGTGCTAGGAAAGCCAAAGGGTCCTGTTCTCCTGGAGGTTTCACAAAAGCACAAAGCTCACTCCAAACCAAGTCTCTTTCCCTCTGAGAACACACACAATTTGCAATCTGAAAGACATTTCTGTTGAAGCCAAAGCCAGTCCAAGGCAAGAGCAGAGCTTGGCTTTGACGCTCAAAACACATTAAGCAACTTCTCCTAAGTTAATGTTTCCCTGTCAAAGGATCAGCTTTGCAGTGTCAAAAAAAGGTCCTTTTGTAACCAGCCAACATTCTGCTGCAGGGTTCCTTGTTGCCAAAGCTGTGACTGTTGAGCTTGTTGTACAAGGAATAAAGAGCTTATTGGATTATCTCATCCATCGGGAAGAAATGGGCTCAGGAAAACGTTCTTCCTTGTTAACCTGGGGGGCCAGAGGGACCAGAACATTCCCATTGGACACGTCATGTCTTCCCCAAGCAAAGAAGCCCAGCTCAGAAGATTAATTCACTTCTACATGTGTTCCTCACACTCACAAGTTCTTCTCACACTGAGACAAGATAATTTCCCCAGGACAATCGCTTCTCCAAGGCAACCTCAGGCTGCTCAACCACCCCTGTGGATTTTGCAAGTCTCCTCAAACCAAATCTCTGATCTTTTAAGGCTACAGAGCTGCTGCTCTGAAGACACACAAGCCATCAAAGGCCAAGGACACTCCATTTGACTGATGGCATCAGCTCTAAAGACACCACGAGTGCTGGCAGGAGATGCCTCACCTTCTCCAACTATCGGTCTGTGCACCTGGAACCTCACTTGAACAGGCTGCTGCAGCTCCTGTGTCACAAACTCCAGGGCAGCCAGATACCCCTCGTGCCTGAATGCCAGCTCTGGGAACACCAGCACCTGCAGAACAAACCAGGCTCTCACCCAGCTGCATCTCCCTGGGCTCAGGGAGCAGCAGGTTGAGCAAACCCTGCTTACCTCCAGAGCTTGCCACGGAGCTGACGTCACATCTTTGGTCACAGTTCTCACAGCCTCAGGCGCGTCAAGCACAGGCTCTCCCACAAAGAAGTTTTTGGCATTTAGGAGAACTCCTGTACCCAAAGAATACATTTGAACAAAGCCTGTGAGACTCAGCAAGGCCTGAAGAGATTCCCCCCGTCCTGCTCACACCACCCAGCAAAGCCATAGCAGGGCTTGGACTCTCCAAGGAGTCCAAGGAATCCCCAACTCCAGCTCTACTGGAGAGGCAGCTGCTGCCATCCTGTTGTTTTCTTCTTCCTCTCCTTTCAGCTGCTTTGACTTCTTCCTCACCCTGCTCTTCTCTAGACTAAAAACCCCCAAGTCACTCAGCCTTTCCTCCTCAGAGAGAAGTTCCAGTCCCCTCATCATCTTTGTAGCCCTTTGCTGTACTCTGTCCAGCAAGTCCCTGCCCTTCTTGAGCTGGAAAGCCCAGAACTGGATGGGGTTTGTTGGGAATATTGCAGTTGTTGCCCATCCCACTTGCTCTGAGGGTGTTGCAGCCCTATTTCTTCTTGGCACATGCCAGAGAGTAGGACACCTGCCTGTCCACAGTGCCAGTGGAGAGCAGAGGAGAGGCAGAGCTCACCTTCAGGTTTGTACTGGCAGACGTAGCTGTGCTTGGCCATGCAGAGGTCGGTGTTGCACTGCCCCGTTGGGCCCATCCGGACGCAGTGGTCGGCGTTGGATGGATGGGGTTCTCCTGGCAGCCAGTTCTGACAGCTCTCCAGATTAAACCCTTCTCCTCTCTGCTGTGCTCCAGTGCTTGCAAAATCATTGAATCCAATCCAGACATCGAGGCTCCTTCAAGAGAAAAAACAAAACAAAACAACAAAACAATAGTAGGGGGAGGGCATTTCAGGGAATCATGAGTGTTAGAAAGACCTGGGCCAGATGCCATCCATGGTTCCTCTGTGACAACAACAACAGCAGCTTCATCCACATATCACAGGCTGTGTTCAGCAGAGCCTCTTAGTTCCTGAAGGATTTCAGTATCCATTAGACCACCAGAATCCGGCTCTCCAATAATAGCTCCTTCACAACACACCATCCTGGTTCTCACCCAGCCCTTCAAACCTGTCCTGAGAGCTACACAAAGTCACCTGCCCGTTGGTAATTCGAGGGGACACTGAGCCAGACAGAGCAATCAACACCAACTACAGGGCAGGGGAGTTAGAAGAGAGAGGCAGCTCAGAGGACCAATGTGTGTCACTGACCAGATGAACTTGCTCCAGGACCACTTTAGGGCTACAAGAAAGCTGGAGAAGGACATTTAGAAGGACTTTTTAGAAGGACTTAGAGTGACAGGACAAGGGACAATGACTTGGAGCTGGAAGATGGGAGACTGAAGATTGAAAAGAAATCCTTTACAGTGAGGGTGGTAGACACTGGAACAGGTTGCCCAGGGAGGTTGTGGATGCCCTCTCCATATAAGTGTCCAAGGCTAGGCTGGATGAGGCCTTGAGCAGCCTGCTCTAGTGGGAGGTGTCCCTGCTCATGGCAGGGGAGTTGGAACTGGATAATCTGTAAGGTCCCTTCCAACCCAAACCATTCTAGGATTTTATGATTCTGTGATTCTAAGATGAAATTGTCCCTTCCACATTTGGAAACTGGCTGGAGCCCAGTGGTGGAAAGTGCTGAGTGTTCTTTCATAGCCACAAACAGCCTGGACAACTGTTTCTAATCACACCCAGCAGAAAGGGAGGCATTTGTTCCATATTAACTCCTGGAGTAGCAGGGGGAAACAGCCTCATGATCATAGAATTGGGTTGGAAGGGACCTTAAAGATTATCTGAGCAGGTCAAAGCCCCCAGCTCCTTCTCTTGGCAGGTTGCAATCAATTCTGCTCTGGCCTTGCCCTCAGCTCCTGTGTGCTCCCAGGGTGGTACCACTGGTGTGCAACAAGCAGCCCAGGGAGGTAGTTGGTGTCTCTCCACCACTGGGCTGAGCCAGATGAAAAGCTGGATGAGGTCATGCTGAAAAACGACAAGGATGAAAATAACTGCTCCATGAATCAGTGGCTTTCCTTACAAATAGGATGAAAAACTAAACAACCTCTGCTCCTAAACCCTTGGCAGGGGATGAGGGAGAGCGGGTGAGAAAACTGCCCATTTGCTGCTGCCATCAGAGCAACACAGTGGAGATTTTCCCCTTCTAATTCCAGCTGTGATCTAACTGCAAGTCAGCAGGACAAAAAAAAAAAAAACAAACAAAAAAAAAACCCAAAAAAGATGAATAGCCTCATTGAATTGCTTCCCAACCCTGCCACACTGCTGGGCCCACCAGCTTGAAGGGAAGAACACGAGTTATTGCAGAGAAGCCTCAGAATCCCAGCATGGTGGGGTTGGAAGGGACCTCTGGAGATCATCCAGTCCAAACCCACTGCTAAAGCAGGGCACCCACAGCAGCTTGCCCAGGATCACAATGCCCAGATGGGTTTGGAGTTTCCAGACAAGGAGAATCCACAACCTCTCTTGACAGCCTGCTCCAGGGCTCCAGCACCCTCACACTAAACAAGTTTCTCCTCCTGTTCAGATGGAAACTCCTGGGCTCCAGTTTGTGCCCCTTGCCCCTTGTGCTGTCACTGGGCACCACTGACATGTGTCTGGCCCCATCCTCTTGCCCCCCAGCCTTTTAGCTCTTGCTGACCACTGATTAGATTCCCTCTGGGGCTGCTCTTCTCCAGGCTCAACAGCCCCAGGGCTCTCAGCCTTTCCTCCTCACAGAGATGGTCCAGGGCCCTCAGTACCTTCACACCCTCCANGGAAGCCTTCTCCAGGCTACAGAGCCCAAACTCTCTCAGCCTGTCCTCATAGCAGAGCTGCTCCAGCTCTCTGAGCATCTTCATGGCCTCCTCTGGACCCACTCCAACACTTCCATGTCCTTCCTGTGCTGGGGGCTCCAGAACTGCACACAGGACTCCAGGTGGGGTCTGAGGAGAGCAGAGCAAAGGGGCAGAATCCCCTCCCTTGCCCTGCTGGCCACGCTACTCTTGCTGCAGCCCAGCACACAGTTGCTGTCTGGGCTGCACTCACACTGCAGGCTCATGTTGAGCTTTTCATCACCCCAGACCCCCAGGTCCTTTTCCTCAGGGCTGCTCTCAGCCATTCACCACTCAGCCTGTATTTGTGCTTGGGAATGTGCCTACCCAGGTGCAGGACCTTACACTTGGCCTTGTTGAATTTCATGAGGATGGGGTGTAGGCTGGAGTATCTGCCTCTGAAGGCAGTGAGGGGATCAGCTCAGCACGCATTGCTCCTGGGGAGGCCACCAAAGGACAGGAGCAAAGGAGTGGAGAGCACAGTCCTTGCTGCTGGAAGATCTAATGGGAATCAGATTTCTGCTTCTGTCATTTTCCCACACGGAGCTACGGAGGCTTCGTCTTCCACAAACCTGCTGCTGGGCTGATTTGTCTCCTATCGGCAGGGAAATCACATCCTGGAGCTGCCTCGCTCCTGTTTATCTGAGCAGATTACTAAAATAAATAGAAGAAATAAAGGGGGCTGGGGAGCAGAGCAACGTGGGGCAGCAGCTGGGAAACAGCTTGGGCGGCTCGTTCCCTTCCCAGGGCTCACGCGTTCCAGGCTCTGCAGCCCATCCAAAGTGTCGCACGCAAAGCCTGATAGCTCCCAGCGCCCAGTGAGCGGCCCCTAAGCTGTGCAAAGGGACAGCTCCCTCTTCTCTGCAGCAGGGACCACAGCTGTGCCACCTCAGAAGAAACCCCAGTGGGGAAGGAACAGGGCAAGGGTAGAGGTTTGGGATGAAGGAGCTGTCAGACCTTCAGCAGACTACATCACGTGCGGCTGTTCGTGCATAGAATCACTGGAAAAGAAGCCAAATCCTGGGGTCAGTTTTGGGCCCCAAACTCCAACAAAGACACTGAGGGGCTAGAGCAGGTCCAGAGAACGGCAGCCAAGCTGGTGAAAGAGTCTGGAGAACAGGGCT
>WBNM01035436.1:5016-136516 GCA_013399055.1 Ramphastos sulfuratus
CTTAGCAGGGCCACGCTGTGCTCCATGCTGTGTGAGAGTTTCAGCCTGGGCATGCACTGCCTCCCTGGCTGAGGTAGCTGCTTGCTGACTGCAGAGGGGCAGGACAGGGGTGGGCCAGCTTCAGCAGCAGTGCTCAGCTAGGTCCTTCCAAGTGGCTCTGAAGCTGTGGCCTCTTGCCTGTGTGAGGCTGGACCCTTGTCTGTGCCTCCTGTCTGTGCTCACTGCTGGGATGCTGCCTGTGCCTCTTGCTGAGCTCTGCTGATCCAGGAGTCAGCTGCCACTGAGTCCTGCTGTGTTGTTTTCTTTCTTCCCTGCTGGACCTCAGGCCTTGTTATCTGGGAGTGTGAAATAGCACAGGAAGGGTTCAGATCTAAGGGCTGGTGTGTGCAGATTCTCTGGCAGAGCATTCCTTGACCTTGGAGTCCCAAAAACTGGCCTGCAGGGAAATGGGAAAGCATCTTTGTGAGATCAAGAGAGAGGGTTTGAGACAGCTTTAGAAGTCTGAGCTTGTCTTTGTGCTCTGGGAGGCTTCCAGTGCACAGATCTGCTCTTGTCACTCCTTATTGGAGCACAGCATTTTAGAGGAGCACCCTAGAAAGGTGGGGACACTGGAGGTGGAGTTTGGGAGAGAATTTTTAGCTCCCTTTTTCACCCACGGGCACTTGTTTGCAGCTGTCTGTGATGTGAGTCACTTTCTCCAGCAGCACTTGGAGTAAAGTCTTGCTGGGGTCTCCTAGTGCTAGCTGAGCTGCACAGGAGCGAGCTGGAAGGAGGAGGTGAGAGCTTGGGCTGCTCGGGGGCAGTGCATTGCAAGGCTGCAGTGGAGGACCAGGTAAGGCTTTCTTCTCCTGAAAGCAGGCAGTCCTCTGCCCCAGCCTGCTTGGGCACCTCCTGCCTCCTCTGGAACTGTTGGAGCCAGTCCAGAGGAGGCCACCGAGATGCTCAGAGGGCTGCAGCAGCTCTGCTGTGAGGACAGGCTGAGAGAGTTGGGGCTCTGCAGCCTGGAGAGGAGAAGGCTTCCAGGAGAGCTTGGAGTGGCCTTGCAGGATCTGAAGGGGGCTGCAGGAAGGCTGGGGAGGGACTATTGACAAGGTCTGGGAATGCCAGGACAAGGGGAATGGATTTGGAGTGGCAGAGGGGAGATTGAAACTGGATGTTAGGAGGAAGTTGTTTGCAGTGAGGGTGGTGAGACACTGGCACAGGTTGAGGGTGGTGAGACACTGGCACAGGTTGCCCAGGGAGGTTGTGGAGCACAGAATCACCCAACCTGATCAAAGATCAAAGATCACGTTGGGTGATTCTGTGCTCCACAGCCTCCCTGGAGGTCTTCTGTGCTCCACAGCCTCCCTGGAGGTTAGATGTTAGTGTGAGAGGCATTCTGCCTTCCAGGGTGGGTTTGGTGCTCCTTGTGAAACCCTTCAAGCTGTGTCCTTCTGACCCTGTCTAAGGCTGCCTGTGTTGGCTTTGGGTCCACCATCTCAGTGAGTCACAGAGCCACCAAGCAGAGCAGGCTGGCATCCTGGTGGTGAATTCCTGCCCTCTGCATGGGAAGGGTGACAGAGGGGATGCAGCTGAGTTCTTGCAGCCCTCACCTGCTGCAGGCCTGGTTGCCCCTGCAGCAGCAGGGCTGTTGTGAGCAGGCTGCTTCGTGTGGCAGGCCTGCACCTGCTGCAGGGCAAGGGATGCTCACTGCTGCACCTGGGGGTGGGCTGTCACTGAAATAGTCTCACTGCCCTCACACATGCCTGTGCTGCTCTCCACCCCCAGCTTTTGTAGGCTAAAAGACATAAATAATCCCTGGGCCGTGGGCAGAAGATGTTTTGGGGTTTGCTCTCCAGAGCTGCTCCCAGCACATGCAGCAGAAGATGTTTTGGGGCTGGCTCTCCAGAGCTGCTCCCAGCACATGCAGCAGAAGATGTTTTGGGGCTGGCTTTCCAGAGCCTTTCCAGCACACATACAAATGCCATTCCAGGCTCCAGGGGCCAAAAGGGAAGCCACTGCTGGATCCAGCCTCAGAGGGCTCTGGCAAGCTCTTAAGGGATGCTGATCTCTCTGGGGTGGGCTCGTTGACTTCCCAGGCACAGCTGTTGGATGAGAGATGGTGGTGGTGAATCTCAGGTCTTTTCCTCTCTGCTGTTTCATTATGTTGTGTTTAACAGTTTGTGCTTTTCAACTGCCCCTTGCTGTTGCAAGAGCTAAACCCAGAGCCCAGCTGGCAGTGCCTTTTGTGTGGCTCCATGACCTCCTCAGCCAGCTGCTTTCTGTGTACTGGCAGTAAGTCAGAGGCAGGCGTCAGGGGACATTAGGGTGGCACTGTGGCTTCTGCCCTCTCCTTGGGCAGCAAGGGTTGCCACCTTACCCAGGGGAGTCAGTCAGGCTCCACAGGGGGCTAGAGTGAGCCCTCCTTGCCTCACTGCCTGTGCCCTTCAGCTGGGCTCCTTCCCCTGCTCCCTTCCCCAGCACAGCTCTCTGCTGAGGCATTCTGGCCCACACGGGGGGAACACCAATGGAGGCAGGTGGGGATGGAATGGAAGGGGCTGCCCAGGGAGGTGGTGGAGTCACCCTGCCTGGAGGCCTTTACGAGAAGGTTGGGCTGGCACTTGGTGGCATGGTTTAGCTGGCATGGGTTCTGGTGATCTCAGAGGCCTTCTCTGGCCTCAGTGGTGCTGTGACTGTGAGGCTGGTGCTGGCAGCAGTGTCAGCTCAGCTGGCTTACAGCAGGCACAGGAGACTCGAGCACTGGGATGGCTTCCCCCTCCTGCCCGGGAGCTGGGCTGGTACCCTCAGGCTGGCCTGCTGCTAGGGCAGGCAGAGGTGGCAGTGGTGTTTGCAGCACAGGCTGGCCATGGGGCAAAGGTGCTGAGCAGATGCAAGCCCATTGCCAGGCTGCAGTTGGGAGGGCTCACCCAGGGCCCCAGCCCCACACGCTGGTGCAGGGCCAGTGGTGCTGAGCTGCTGCTGGGCACTAACCTCGGCGCCGTCTCTTGCAGCGACCCCTACGTGAAGCTCTCCCTGTACGTGGCAGACGAGAACAGAGAGCTGGCACTGGTGCAGACCAAGACCATCAAAAAGGTAGGTGCCCTCTGCCAGGGCTGCAGGGCTGGGCACAGGGCAGAGGGGGGTTTTGCACGTGGGAATCAAACCAAGAGCAGCCTCGGTGCGTGGAGCCTGCCGACGGGATCCTGTCTGCTGCGTGTCCTTCTCTCACCCAACCTGACTGCACTGCTCCCTTGCTCCTGTCCACATCATCCTGTGCTGAAACTCAGAGCTGCTCTGATGCTTGTTGGGAGCAAAAGTGATCATTCTGGAATGTTCCCTTCCAAAACCTCCATTCCCCAAACGTTTTCCTAAGGTGGAAACTGGGCACAGGCAAGTGAGAGAGGATGGGCTGCAAGCAAAGCCTGAGGTGACCCTGGAAGTGGTTTCACTTCTGATTACAGCCAGAAGGAAACTCTTTGGCTGCTTCACTTCATTCCATGCCACCCCAAAGTCCACCGTGGGGCATTTGTCCTTCCTAGGCAGGAGCTGCAGTGAAGGTGCAGTGCAGGGCTGACAGGGGTGCTGGAACTGGCAGAAGGTGCAGTGCAGGGCTGACAGGGGCGCTGGAACTGGCAGAAGGTGCAGTGCAGGGCTGACAGGGGTGCTGGAACTGGCAGAAGGTGCAGTGCAGGGCTGACAGGGAGGTGTGGATTGTATGGGTGCTGCCCTGGGCAGGAGGGGAAGCTTTGCACAGCAACCCTGCCATAGTCAGGGGCTGCTGCTGCTGCTGTATTCCTGGCATCTGCCTTCTTGCCCTGATTCCTGTAGCTGTCACTTGAAGCCTGAACTCTCCCAGCTGCTTCTGTAGCAGCAACAAGGACTCCTCTGCTGGGAAGTTGTGCTTAGTGGTTTCTGGTTAGGATTGTTGCCTTGCACCTCAGGCCTTGCCTTCAAAGCAGTGAGCTTGCTGTGCAGCTGGCCCTGTCCTGTGTAAACAAGCAGGGGTCATTAGCTTGAGCTGGAGTTGAAGTCAGAGCAAAAGCTGGGCAGAATCAGCCTCAGGAGTGATGCTGAAAGGCTCTGCCAATCACAGACTCATAGAATGGGAAGGTTGGAAGGGACCTCAAAGCTCAGCCAGTTCCAACCTCTGCCACAGGCAGGGACACCTCCCACTAGCACAGGTCACTCAAGGCCTCGTGCAGCCTGGCCTTGAACACCTNTTGGTGATGCTGAGCAGCACCTGCCCAGGCTGGCACAGCACGGCCCAGGCGGTGGTGCCCACTCTGCTCGGCTGCACACACCTCTGCTGCCAGTGCCAGCCTCGTCTGGAGGTTTGGTGCTCACTCTGTCTCCCTGAGTGCCTCTGTGCTCCGTCAGGGCCCTGCACCTGCATGCATCTTGGTCCTGTCACTTGCCCTTTGCAGCAGGCTTTGCTTCCTTCAGATGCTTCCCTGCCCTGTCCCGAGGCTGCCCAGAAGCAGGCAGAGCCTTGCCAAGAGCACAACTGCTAACCACAGCTGCTCAGCTGCTGCTGGAGGGTCAGCTCTGGCCTCTTCTGTCCTGTCATTTCCTTTTGGCCTCCTCACCCCTCCCCTTTCCAGCACAGGCTTTTCAGGGGTCACTGTGGTTGAGGTTCTCCCAGCTGCAGTTGCTAGCTGGATGTGCTGGTGCCCGTTGAGCTGCAGCATGGCTCCTGTGCTGGGCAGGATGGCAGCACGGCTGAGCCTCTGCCCCTGGACATGGGCAGCGCCTTGCATCTCCACTGAGGAGCTCGTGTGGGCAGCTGAGATCTCCTCCTGCTCTCAGAAGGCTGTGGTGGGGGCAGAGCCAAGCTCTCCTGACCACTCTTGTGGCAAGGCAAGGATTTGGCAGCAAAACAAAACACTGGACAGGTCGTGCTGGGCTTTAAACTTGTCCAGATGGGAGTGACCCAAGCTGTGAACAGTTGTGATTGATGCCTTCAGGCTGCAGCCCCCCTGCACCTGGCAGCCAGAGCATTCCAGGTTACTGAAGCACAGGGAAACCCTCCACAGCCTGAGGAAGAGGAGTGGTGCCACAGCTGTCTGCAGGAGATCCCTGCTGCAGTCCACCCTTCCTCTCACCCTGTGCCTTTTGCCTCTTTGAGTCCCACTCTTCAGCTGCCCTTTCAGCAGCCCCAGGCTTGTCCTTATCACTGAGTAAATCCTTTCCAATCTAGGTTTAAGTGATCCAACCCAAAACATCTTCAGGCTTTATTTTTGTGGGCTCCATGATTTGCCTTTTGCTCACAGGAGCCTATTTATACCTAGCATCTATTTTAGGATCATCTGACTCAAATCTCCTCCCACGTTTGGTTTACTCAGAGGATCTCCACAGAACTTTCTGTTGTGCCTTTGTCTCCAGAAATTCAGCACTTCCATGCAGGCTTTGGTAGTTGCAGGATGGCAAAGCTGAAGAATCCTGAGCGTGCAAATCCGTTTGTTTGCTTTACAGACGCTGAATCCAAAATGGAATGAGGAGTTTTACTTCAGGGTAAGTGTCCCTGTGCTTGTGGTGTTCTGGCAATGGCTGCAACTGGCCATGTGGCTCTGTGCAGCTGATGTTTGGTACGTGGTGGCTGTGTACTCGCACAGAGAAGAGCCTGTCCTGGCCGAACTGCTCTTCTGCCCCTGCAGGCATGCAGCAATCAGCAGCAACTGGCCTGAGCTGCCTCACAAGCTGAGGCTTCAGAGATGGTTTTGAGTCCATTCATTTGACCCTTTTTGTGGGTTTAAAGGCTTAGTCCAGGGGCAGATAAATGATAGCTTCCAGGAGAAATTTGAGGTGTCTTGGCAAAAATAGTGAAACACAGATATGGGGAAGGAAGGCAGGAGAGGGACCTCATCTTAGCTACCAAAAAACCCCAAATCTGCTGCTTTTTCCCTCTGCTTTCATCTTGGCCTTTCTCCATTTTGCTGGAAGAGAGAAGCAAGCCACAGCTCAAGTGGAGCAGGTTTTTGTCAGAAAAAGGGATGTGACTGTTTGGAAGTGGTGCAGGAGGGGTTACAAGCCCAGCAGACCTGAGGGAGAGGGGCAGGACAGCTTTGTCATTTAGTTGCTGGCAATGCTTTTCCAGAGGAGTTGTTAGTGGCAGCACAGCTGCAGCTCTCCCAGGAGCAGCCTAGGTAGAGTTTCAGGCCTTTAAACCTCTCATCTGGAGCAGCTGCCTGAGATGTGATGTCCTTGTAGGCTGTCACACATGGGCACTCCTCGTGGGCAGGGTCCCAACACTTACCTGTCCCACAGCCCAGGGCTCTTAGGGGATCTGTTTGGCAGAGCCTCTTTGGCAGTGCCCCAGTGAGGACTGGCACTGAGAAGGTCAGAAAGTTAAACTAATTAACAGGCTTAGTTCATTAAAGCAGCAGCCACAGCAGAGCAGGGCCTGCTGCTGCTCCAAGCACTGCCTGCAAGCCCTGCAGCTCCAATTCAGCAGTGCTGAGGGCCAGAGCTGCAGATGCAGATCTCTGCACTGGCACCAACACACACAGAGCTGCAGCAGGAGCTCAGCAGGTACCCGGTGGACAATTCTGACCCAGCAGGAGGCCCCAGCTTGGCTCAGGAGCATCCCCAGGGGTGTGCACTTCCCTCTGAGCCCTGCAGTGCAGGAGGCCAAGGTCTTGGCTCGGGCACTGGAGCCTTCAGAGGCTGCTGGGCAGTGGTGTGGGTTTGTTGTTGGAGCCTTGCTTGGTTCGTTGGAGGGCAGCCAGGGCCCTCTGATCTTCACCAGGTGCCTCCTCCAGCTGCTTGGCAGCCAGCTGTGGGTGTTCACTGCCAGAGAGAACAGAAGCATCTCTTGTTGGGAGCACCTCGACCTGGCTGCTGCAGCTGGCACTGCTCTGAAGCCAGCATGGTCAGGGGGTGCTCCTGGTTTGTTCCCTGGTGGTAGTTTGCTGCCCCTGCCCTGGCAGCTCTGGGGCGAGCTGTGTTGGCTGAGGTGAGTCTCCAGCCTTGCTGCTCCTCTTTGGAGATGCTCTGGGAGGAGAAGTGCAGTAGCTGTGCTGCCTGGAGCACTGCAAGGGAGAGCTTTTCATGGGAGCTGCCAGGCCATTTCTAGTCATAGCAGGGCTCAGAGCCCATGTTCCAGTGTTGCAGCTGAAGTGAAAGCACAGAACTGCCCTCTTCTGCTGGCCTGGCACAAAGGGGTGCCCATGTTAGCATGACCCCAAGTGACGCTGCCTGAATTCCCTCCTAGGTGAACCCAACCAACCACCGCCTGCTGTTCGAAGTGTTCGACGAGAACAGACTGGTGAGTGCCTCCTCTCCTCTGGTTAGTGGCAGAGCTGTGTGACCACAGCACATCTGGCAGGGCTTTCTGTTTGCTGCCTGAGTGCCTCCTCTCCTCTGGTTAGTGGCAGAGCTGTGTGACCACAGCACATCTGGCAGGGCTTTGTTTGCTGCCTGAGTGAGTGCCAAGCCATGCCAACACAGCATAAAGGGCGTCTGTTGTGGGCACCAAACACAGTGGCAGCATCCTGCTGCTCCTCCTTAACCCAGCGTTGAACTGGAACCCTCATCGTGCCCTTCCTTGGGCTTCTTTCTCACTGCCAGCCAGTGAAGTCCCAGCCCTTCTGGTCGCTTCCAGAGCAACTGCTTCCTCCCCAGGTAATGTCACTGCTTCCTTCCTGCACCTTGTACTACTTGTGCAGCCTCCTGGGGATGTGGGGGTGTGCATCTTGTACTTGAGAAACAACTGCGTGAAGGTCTAAGGTCATGGCAAAATAGTGCCCTCTGGTATGTTTAGAGGTTGCTGCCTCATGATGCCCAGCCTGCTGGTGCCCTTCGTGTGCCTGATGCAGCAGTACCTCCAGAGAAGTGTCCCAGTGCCCTGCTGTGCCTCGCTGCTCTGCCTGCGGTGAGACCTCCACAGACAGCTGTGCAGTGGCACTGGCATCCTGGATGCGTCGGGTTCAGTGTGCCAGTGCAGCGGCAGGCTGGCAGGGTCGCTCTTGGGTCGGGTTCAGTGTGCCAGTGCAGCGGCAGGCTGGCAGGGTCGCTCTTGGGTCGGGTTCAGTGTGCCAGTGCAGTGGCAGGCTGGCAGGGTCGCTCTTGGGTCTGTGGTGGGAAGAGCCTAAGGAGATGCCTTTGTTCACAGGGTCAGGCGTTAATGATGGGTTGGGTGCAGCACAGCCTCGCCTCTGCTGGGCTGCTCTGCGTTGTGAAGGCTGCCTGAGAAAAGGCAGTATGGAGACGCAGCCTCCTCGCAGGGACCTGAGCTAGGCGGTCCTGCCCTTCTCCGGGAGGCAGGGAATGGTAAATCTGCACAGGACGTGTCTGGAGTGGGCTGAACCGGAGCTGATCGCAGTCACCACTCGCACTGTGCCTTTGGAGCTGAGAGCAGACCACTGCTTGGTTCTTGCCAGCTCTCGAGGGCTGGGACAGGCAGTGCTGAGGCAGCTGTGCTGTAGCCTAACTGGAAGGCAGAGCGTGTGAGCAGGGCTCGGGCTGTGCTGCGTGCCCGGGGGCTGGCTGGGCACGCTTGCGCCGGTGGGGAGGGCAGAGGCGTCGCTCTGGCTGGCGGGGGGCAGTGGCATGTGCGGGCCATCCCTGTGTAACAGTAACTCAGCCCGGAGAGAGCTGTGTGCAGTGACAGCTGAGAGAGGACACTTGGTGTGCTCTGTTCAGACCCCGCAGGCTGTGTGCAGGGCTGGCCTCAGGCTGGCCGCGTCAGTACTGCTCGTGGTCCTGCCTCAGGCAGCCCTTGGGCTCAGAACTCCTTGGCAAGGCGGCAGGCTGTGGGCGAGGAGCTGCTCCCTTTCAGAAGCAATCTGGCAAAGCACACGCAGAGGGGCTGCAGAGCAGCTGGCATTCCCAGAGCGAGGAGATGCCGAGCTGAGCAGTGTGGCTGTGCTCTGGAGCACTCTGTCAGTACCTGCCTGGGCTCTACTGCAGCGACTCAATTTCTTCTTCCTGTTCCCACACTGTCAAAGCATTTCCTTTGTGGTGCATTCCTCCCTTTCTATGCCCGATCCTGTGCGGTGTAAGCTGCTCTTTTGGTGCTAAGAGAGTGTGTCTCTGGGCAGTGTTTTACCTGCAAGAAGAGAGCTGTCAGCACCTGTGCTTCCACAGGGCCAGCTCCAGCACCGGTGCTGCCTGGAGGCTGTTGGTGTTTTCCTTCTTGCTGGCTCACACTCGGCTTGAAACAATGCAGGACTGTGCTGCCTGCTGGCAGCTTTATCCTGCCAGGCTTCCATTTCTCCTGTGATTGGTCACTTTCTGTCTCTTGAAAGCAAGCTGCTTTCATCAGGGGCTCAAATGTCCAGAGAGAGCCTCTGACCCTCCACCTCCCAGCGTTCGGCACCACTGACAGCCTTTGGCTTTCGAGTCTTCCTGGAGCAGATGCCCGTGCAGTGAGATGAAGCTGCGCTGTGTGCGGGCCGGAGGGGCTGCCCTGGGGCATGCTGGCAAGAGCTGTCGTGAGCTCACCTCGGATGTGACTGTCCTCAGGCCGCTCTGCCTGGGAGCAGAGCTGAGTTAGGGAGTTGCTTTGTGCCTGTGTCCTGTCTGCGCTGCCGCGGAGGGCTGGCGGCTCCCGAGGAGCGTAACCGTACTCCGTGCTGGCAACACTGGTGACGCTGCTGGCGCTCTCACTGGAGGCTGGCCAGCACTGGGCAGAGTTTGTGCAGTGCCTGAGAGCAGGCTGTACCGAGCGACATGCAGCACTCCTCTCCGGCTCCCCCTCCTCCTCGCTGCCTGGTAAAACGGAAAACCCCTTTGTCTTCTGCCATCTTGCACGCCACTGCTGCTGCTTCTGCGTGAGGAATCTTTGCCATGTGGCCAGCTGCTTTTTCTGCCGCGGTTCTGGTTACGCAGAGGGACCGTGCGGGGCAGGGTAGGCTGCGCTGCGTGTGCAGGGGCAGTGCAGTGGCTTCGGAGGCGAGCAGTTGTGCTTAGTGGCGTTAGGAGCACAGCTAAATTGGGAAGCGCAGCCTCGCTCACGGTGCTCTGCCACGACAGCCTGGTGCTGCACCCGGCGCAGCGTTAGCGGGGAGTAGCTGTTCTCGTTTGCACAGGAGTTGAACTTCTCAGGCCGTCTGGAGGTGTTCAGCTGCCGCGGAGCTTCTGCGCACACCTCGCGAGGGTCAGATTTATAGCAGCGCCAAGCGCCGCGCGGTCAGCAGCAGCTCTCCCGCTGGGGCCGCCCTGCGCTGATGGAAAAGGAGCAGCTGTGAAGGTGCCGTTTCAGGCTCTGGCTGGCATTACAGAAAAAAAGAAACAACAAACCCCCCCAGCTCCCACCGCAGGCCATGTGACTCCCGCCACCCTACCCTATGTCACCGTGTGTAGGAGCCCGACCGCGCTCACCCAATCATGCCTGGAATGCTGCTTGCCACTTGGGCTATTTCTGCTATCTGTCGCTCTCAGGGCTGCAGTGCTAACAGTTTGGCAGATGGGACACTTTTTCCCGGAGTTCATGTCTTTGGTTTTTAACTTCTGGCAGTGCCTGAATTGTTGCCGTTCTCCCTCTCCCTCTCTCCTCTCTGTAAAACCATGGCCCATCGGCTGCGGTTTCATTTTGGCGCTGGGCGAAGCAACACAGCCCCCGAATCGGAGGTCCTGGACCGGGAGAGAGAAGATGACTTTTTCATGGCATTCCACACCCTGCCGAGGAGGAGCAGCCCTCACGCCTTCTCCCGACACGCCGCGGATTACGGCGGGGACTTGCAAGAAGTGAGCTCCTTGAAGAGGAGCACATCCATGTTTATTCCCCAGCTGCTGCACAGCATCGATGCGCGCCCGACGCGGAGCTCCTCCATGCAGATCTCCCTCCAGCGCAAAGCTACCGACGGCTGCGCGGATGAGTGCGCGCCCCCCGGGTCTCTGGAGGAGACGCTGCCCTGCAAGCCCCGGGGCAGCCCGGAGCCCCAGGCCTCCCCTGAGGGGAACCGGGCACCTTCTCCCAGCGCTCCAGAGGCTGCTCCAGAGAGCTCCACAGGGCTGGAGCAACAGGTGAACGGAGCTACCTGCTGCAATCGCAGAGTGTTCTGTGCTGTTCCCTCCAACAGCCAGAGCCAGGAGGCTTCCTCAGCTGCTCAAGGAGGTGAGGCAAGCGAAGTGGCGTCGGGTCTGAACATCAGCGGCGTGAGGATTCAGCACCGGGCCTCGAGTGCGGATGTGCCTCAGGTTACTCTCCTACCCTTTGGTGCCGAGGCTCAGAACAGCGTTCCCGGCCCTGAGCCGCGGCGCTGGTCCCTGCAACATGTGCCAGATGTGTCGGCAAATTCGGGGAAGAAGTTCCTCGTCCTGCAGTTGCAGCAGCCCCAGGCGAGCGACACGGGTGCAGGAGGTGAATACAACTTCGGCTTTACTGGCACAAAAGGGGACAGGTTGGTCAGGTTCCCTCGGATACGGCTGGAGCGCAGCACGTCCTACCCCGTGCAGCCGCCGGCAGAGGAAGGCAGCCCTGCGGGGGACAGACAGAGCTCGGAGCCGCGCGGTGCCGGCACCACCGGGGCAGAAGTCTCGAGAAGCAACTCGGTAGAACGGATTCCTCAGGGGCAGGGATGCCTGTTTAAAATCAGACCAGATCAAAACACAAGGCAGCAGCACTTCAGGATTCTCGTCACCCGTGGTCCCGAAGAACAAAGCCGGGGTGTTGGTACAGAGGGGCGCGGCACCCCCGCTCCCACGGCCGCCAGCGCCGCAGTAAGTACAACGCCGAGCGCGCTCTGCCAGCGCAGTGCAGACAAAGGCTTCTGGGCTTGAGGCTGCTGAAGCTCTGCCATTGTTAGTGCTAGAATGTTCTGCGTTTCTCCGGAGCAAGCCACCAGTCCTCTCTATTTCTGATCTAGCGTAGCTCTGCTCTCGGTCGCGCGCACACCCAGGGTAATATTTTGAGCTCCTCGTGTCACACGTGTCTGTCGGGCCAGTCTTACGTCAGCTGGAAAGACTGTTAGAAATCAGAGCATCCAAACGGCAGATGCAGGGCTTGTGGTAACTTAGCTGGCCGAGGCCTTGCCTCCTGAGGGACCCCTCCTGCTCTCTTGGTTTTAGAGGGCACCGCAGTGTTTGCTCTCCAGAATCACGTACACGCGTGTGTGCCTCCACGCAGCTTCGGGCTGTGGGTTGTAATGCAGTAGTAGCTGAGGCAGGAGGAATCTCACCATAACTGCAGCCACAGTACTGGCTTAGGTAAGGAACCGACAAGCTAGGAACAAAAGAATCTCTGGGTAATTTTGGTGGGGGTGGGTTTCTCCTGCTGGAAATGAGAGGCATCCTGGTGAGGGTGCACCACAAGTCTCAGTCCGGCGAGCATTGGAGCGACTCGGCACAGCCTGGCAAAGCCTCTCCTTGCCTGCGTTTGATTGGCTCCGGGAGGGCAGACTCCCCCTGGCTGTCCTTTGTTCTAACGGGAAAGGATTGATGATTTCTGCTTGGGAGCCTCTTTGCAGAGGCCCAAGAAGGAATGAAGCGTAAGGGTTTAGATTAGTCACTTGCCTAAATTGCTGTGCTGTGCAATTCAGCACTGCCCACTTGAGTTCCTGAGCTCAGTGCTGCTGTATATAGCGCAGGGACTGCTCTGCTCCAGCTGTGAGAGCAGATTCACTGGAGCAGGCTTAGGTCTCCGTGGCTGAGGGTATCTTCTTCTGCACTTTCCTTCTCCTTCCTCCTTTCCTGGCACAAAGGCTGCTGCAGGCTGTAGGGTGCCTCTGCAGCTGCCCTCAGCAAAAGCTGCTGGTGCCCAGGTTAGTTCTCTTCAGCTCAACAGTAGGCAATGTGAGCAGCACATCAGCGTTCCCAGGCTTTGGTTTATCAAAGTCCAACTTGCAGCACAGGCTTGGTTGCAGCCTCTCTAGGCCAGCAGTGTTGAGTGTCTTTGCTGCCAGCCCTGGAGTATTTCAGCAGGAGAGTAGGGAAAGCAGAAGCTTCCCTGGGCTTGTTTCTTCGCTTCATTTCTCCACTGCAGATGAGATCTGAGTCTCAGGTGAAAAGCAGGACGGGCAGGAAGGGTTTGCTTTTCCCTTCCCTCCCTGGCATCTCCTGTCCCTTTCCAACAACAGCCATGCACGGAGACCCACGCAGGCTGTGGGGTGTCCACCCCAGTGCAAAGGCAGCAGAGGTTCCTGGGTCAGAGCAGCTCACACAACTGTGTCCTGCTGTCTTTGCAGCGTTTGCCCTTTTCCTAAAGCGTCTCCCCCCAGGTCTGCCCTTTGATCCTGCCTGCAGCAGTGATTCACAGGGCACAGTCAGTGTTTCCAGAGGAGAGTTAGGGAGTTTGTTCCTATGTGCTGCAGTGACCATGTGAAATCAATTTAGGCAGCTATGAGGCATGGCAGCCACCGAGGCGCTCAGGCCAGATGGCACTGGCATGCTGGGTGCAGAGAGCTTCAGAATGCAGGAATGCATGGAACTGAGCACTTCTGGGGCCTGCTCTCGTGTTTGCAGGGGGCTCAGGAGCACCGCAGAGGGGGGCCCTAGCAGTGTGGGGGCTGCAGGCCTTTTGGCGAGAGCGTGGCTCTGTTTGGGCCACACCTGAAGCCTTCTGCAGTAAGGTGGCATTGCCAGTCTGTGCCAGGCAACTGTGCTTGCAGGACCTCTGGTGCCAGGAGGGGCACGCCTGAAGTCTTGGCCGCGTTGAGGTGAGGGGAGGAGGTGCAGTGTTCTGCAGTGGGAAGGAGAAGAGCTGCTGGGCCGCAGCTCCCCGGCCTGTGTGCCTGTGATTGATGCAGGGCATGGGCTGTGCGCAGCAGCTGCTGCAGCCTTATTTATCTTGAGTGAAGCACTCGAGCCGGCGTCTGCCGGCCTCCTGCTCGCCGGTGCTGATGACCTTTCCAAGATCTTCTGCCTCAGACGAGCCTTTTGGGGCGGGCAGGATGTGTTTCATTAGCAGTGGCAGCGCCAGCTCCGTGCAGCGGGAGCCGGGGCCGGTGCGTGCGGGAGCCTGGCCGCAGACTGCAGAGCGCTCCGGGAGCGTCCCCACGGCAGCGCCTGGGGCATGGGACAAACACCCACATTGTTTGTAGTGCGGGGTCTGTCTGTGTGGGAAAGGCTTCCAGAACCTCCTGGCTTGGCCAACTGTTGGAGAGCCCTGACAAAGGCCTCTTTGTGGGGAGAGAAGACAGCGAGTCCCAGCGGCGTCGCGGGAGCAGCGTTGGGTTGGAGGCAGTGAAGGCAGACAGCAGCTCTGGGCTCTGCAGAGCTGCACGGCTCACGGCTTGGGTCTTAGCTTCCTTTCTGTAGGGACAACTGGAGAATAAATACTGCTGTGAAGGTGCAGGGGAGCCACCAACTGGGGCCTGTGCAGCCAAAAGCCAGGCTCGTTTCAGGGTGAGTGCTCCCGGATCGCCATTAGCTGGCAAAGAAAATGGATAGGAATGTTTAGGGATGAAATAAACCAAAACTACTCCCCCCAACTCCCTTCAAATAACTGCCAAAGTTTGCTTGTCCAGGTTAGTTAATGCAGTCCACAGAGACGCCTTAGTTGTGTCTTAGTTTGCTGCTGCCGCCCACCCTGTGGCCCCTCAGCAGCCTGCCAGTGCCCAGCCTCACTCATCACCTCTAGCTGGGACCTCCTATGGGCTGAGCTGCTCTCTCTTCAGAGAGGTTTCATTGCTTCTCTTGGGAACCAGCTCCGGGTGTCCCAGAGCTCCAGAGGACAAACAGGAGTGGTGCAAAGGCAGTTCCTGAGGACTTGGATGTAACGGGGATGCTGTTCTCACGTGGCTGCTGCTGTGCACTGTCCCCAGCAGACTCTGAGCCCTTAGGATCCTGCACCTCCTGCTGAGTGTGCTGCAGAGCAAGGCAAGAGAAAGCCTTAGCAGTTTATTTGGTAGCCTTCTTTGTGCCAGAGGCATCTCTGGGAGCATTTGGAGCTCTTCCAAAGCAGGCAGAAGCTGGTCAGGAGGCAGTGCTCCCTCCAGGCCTGTGTGAGGCCAGCTGCAGCAGTGCCACTCACCTGCACATGGGCAGCCAGTGCTGGGGCAGTGCTGCCACGCAGGACTCACACTGCACAGGGCCTTCAGCTTGTGCACTGCCCGTGGCTGTTGGGGGGCTGCTGCCTGGGCTCTGTCAGGCATTTCTAGCACAGCATTCCTGTTGTCCTTAGCAAGCTGTTTGGAACAGCTGAAGTGAGCAGTGCCGTGCATGTCCTGCCTCCCCCTTCGCTGTACAGGGAGTGCAGCCTCTCTCCTGTGCAGAGAAGGCTTTGTAGCTCCTGCAGGTAGAGCTGGTGGGTTCCATCCCTCCAGTCTGAGGTCTGTCAAGGACAAACTGCTCTCCTTCCCTCCTCTCTCCTCCACAAGCTGTCCTGAAGGGTGCAGTGAGGGATTGGTACTTCCCTGCAGCAGGCAGTGTGCTCAGACACTGCAGGACAGAGGCTGGCTTTGCAAGAGGGACAGTGCAAGGAACAGACTCATGCTGTGTCTCTTCCTGTGCCCCGTGAGTGGAGGCCAGAGGGGACTCAAGTACAGTGAATGGGCTTGCAGAATCACGAGCCTGTACCTAGTTTTGTGTCAGGTTTGGGGAGAGTCAGGGCCTGGCAGTGCTGTCCTTGTCCTGTTCTCAGGGTCTGCAGCTCACCGGGCTCCACCAGTGAGTGTTTGTCACCCTGAGAGCTGAGTCTCCTGGCGTTTCTCTGCAAAGAAATCAGGCCACAGCTCTGAGCAGGAGGGCTGGAAATCACATCACTGCTTTACTAGCAGTAGTAAAGGCCTGCTGCTGCCTGGAAAAACGGGGTGCTGTGCCCAGGTACACAGCCCCGGGGCCTTGCTTTATAGTGGAAAGGCTGGTAGGGGCCAGGGGCAGGGCTGCCCTGTGCTGCTCAGCCCTTCTGGGGAGCAGAGCCTGGGGACAGGCATGCCCCATGGCTCCCCTGCTCCTGACAGCTGCTCTGCTTCCCAGGCTGTCCTGTTTGCTCAGTGGCCAGGCTCAGCCCGGGGACTAATGCATCCCTGCCTGCACTCACCCAAACCCTGCTGCTCTGCTGGACTCTCCATCTGCTGGGATGGCTGTGGTGGCCTCTGGGGGTCAGCAGCTGTGTGCAGAAATGCCAGGAGAGCCTTCATGGAGGCAGCAGTGTGACTGTGGAGGTTCCTGTCTCCAAAAAGAGTGAGTCAGAAGGAAAAGACTCCCTCCTGCTCTGTTCAAACCCTCTGCTCCCCTGACCCTGTGTGCTCTGTGTGGGGCTCATGCTGCAGCCAGAGCCCAGGCCTCAGCACTGCTCACAGCTTGCAGGCTGCTGACTGCCAGCCTGGGGCAAAGTGCAAGGCAGGAGGGAAGTTTGCTCCTGCTTAGCTGGGCTGTGCCAATAAAGCCCCAGTGCACTGCGGGTGCCACCTGCTTGGCAGAAGGGTTCAGCTCCCCTGCCACCTCCCGGGGCTGTGCTGGCTGTGCCTAGAGAGGTTCTAAGCTTTGTTGGAAGGTGAAGGGTTCTGTCTTTGGTCAGAGAGGTTCAGCCATGCCTCTCTGTAGAGCAGATCCTCTTACTGCTGGATGTGGTGTTCTTGACCCTGCTCTGCAGGGGCTCCTGGTGGCAGAGAGTAACACAGAGTCACTGTGGCGAGAAATGAGGCATCAGGAGCTGCTTCTTCAGTGCTAACTTCAGCGTGCAGCAGCTTGCTGGGCACACAGAGGCATGAAGGGCTGGGAGATGATGTTGGTCAGGCAGTGAAAGTCCTTTCAAACGAGCTGTTGGAGGCTGATAACAACCCTGGAGCAAATTCCAGGCCTCACGTGAGTGCCAACAGAGCTCAGTTATTTTTAAAGCAAAACCTTCCCTGCCTTTTAGAGCTGCTTCTGCTGCCCCTCCCGGAGGTGAAGCCCTCAGCACATCAGGCTGTGGAAGCAGCAATAGTACTGAAGGGGTTAGGGTAAGCCACAGCTGGCTGAAGCAGTTCTGCTGCCAGATCAAGTGTCAGGCTCATGGAAGGTAAGAGCTGCCTCCCTGGTTTGGCACATCTGGGTAGGACCAAACCCCTCTGCTTGCAGGGTGCCTCCTGGCAGCCCTCACACCACCCAGCACACAGCTGGATTGCAGCACCTGGGGCACTGCCAGCTTTCCCCACACCCCTCCACACAGCCTGGCACTCCCCTTGTGCCACCGTGGGGAGAGGCACAGCACCATGCTGCTCTGCCCCACAAGGCAGGATCAAACCTGTTGACTGGCAAAGAGGCAGGAATGGTCTCCAGCACAGAACTGGGCTCTGCTGCTGTGTTCAGTGAGGTGGCAAAGGGGTCTGGGCCAAACCCCAGGAGCTCCATGCAGGGCAGGGGTGTCTGTCGCTGAGCAGTGTGGACTTGGACTGCTGTCCTGTAGGCAGATTAATCAATGTGAAGGTGACTGTAGGGATGGTGCCAGCCAGCTCTGGGACCCAGCTGGGCTGCACTGTGGCAGCACTTTGTAGGCCAGGAAGCTGATCTCACCATCATCAACTGGAATTGCCAGGGGAAATGGTAGGTGGGTTGGGTGCCATCAGCAAGCTGGGGTTTGCCCAGGGAGCCTCTGTGGGGCTGTGGTTGGCACACAGTAATGCACATCGTGGCCTGCACAGGTTTCTCTTTCCCCCATTTCTGGCCAGTTCTGTGTTATTTTCACCTCTGGGGCTGTCCAGCTGTGGCCAGTTCGCAGGCCAGGGTGGCCAGCAGCACATTTCCACACCACAATCCCAAATGCTCTCCCACTGTAGCACTTCTGGGCCCTTGGAGCAGTCTGTGTCAGTGTTCCCAGGGCTGGTGGACTGCTCTGGCTTCAGGGACAGGAGGGGCTGGGGCTGCTGAGACAGTGGGCAGTGATGGGCTTGCATCTCTGAGAGCAGAAGATGCCACACAGGGTTTCAGCAGTTCGTGTGCCTGGGGAGTGCTGTGTGTGCTGTGCCCCCTCCAAGGCACAGCAGCTCCTGCCCCGCACGGCTCCCAGGCACGCCTGGCAGTGCTCATCCATAGCCCTATGGAGGTGTGAGATGGAAAGCAGAAGGGGAGTCTGAAGGCTCAGCAGGGAGGTGTGCTTTGGAAGGGCCTGACAGGCAGCTCTGCCAGCCTGTGCTGCTGACAGGCAGCTCTGCCAGCCTGTGCTGCTTGCCCTGCCCTGCCTGTGTTCCATCCCAGCTCACTGCGCTGGCCCCGCAGCTGAACGGAGCTCAGGGATGGCTCCACCTGGCAGATGGGGCTGGGATGTTTAGCAGCAGATCATACCTGGCTGGCAGATTGACTCGAGGGCTGGAGGGAGACTGTCCCCTTGAGTTTCCTGTGTTGGACACCACTTACTATAGCTGTGGTGCTGACTGGGCTCCAGGAAGCTCAGGCTCCCATTCCCTTTAACTTGCTGGGCACCAGAGACTTTGTCTCCCCTTGGGCTTTGGTGGCAGCAAGCAGGTCTCAGGTGGCTGTCACTGATGCCCTGAGTGGCAGACTGCAGGGAGCGAGGAGCTGCCACGGCTGGAGCCAGCAGAGGCGACGCGGGAGCGTGCGTGACTGCGCCAGCTGGCAGGACAGATTGGGGTCCCAGGCAGGCAGGGGTGTTTCTGGCTCTGCCAGGCAAGGCAGGCGATCACCTTCCACTGCAGAGCTGCCACAAAGTAGGGCAGCAGCTGAAGGAATGAGGTTGCACATCCTTTGTGAAGCTGCACCAGCAGTCAGTGCTGCCTCATGCTCAGGAGCCTTCCTTGTCCTCCAAAGGCCGTTTTGGAGCATGGCCTCTTCTCCTGCTCCAGGGCACAGACACTAAGCTCGAGTGTTAGCTTAAGCCCCCGCGCTGGGCAGAGCACAGCTGCTGGGGCAGGCTCCTGTGGTGTGGCTCCAGGGGCACGCAGCCCAGCAGTCCGTGCCCGCAGGCCGTGGGACCTGTTGCTCTCTGGGTAGCAGAAGCAGAGTTCTGACGATGTTATCATATAAAATATGAATTTTAATATTAAGCCTAATGCTCTGCTATGGCAGCTATGTAAACTTGGCCTCGGAGCAGCACTATGCACTTCCTGGAATTCTGGGCAGAGCCTGGCTATAAATACGCAGCAGGTTGTGTGGGAATCACTGGGGCCGAGATCTGCTGTCACAAACAGCATCTGGGAGAAGCTCCTGTCCCTGACAGGCAGCTCAGCTCGGGGCACGCAGCCTGCTGCAGTGTGGCAGCCGCCCCCTGCTGCCGGACCCGGGCAGCCAGCAGTGCAGGCTGCTCGCCCTGCAGCCGCTCCGAGCGTGGGTGCTGCGGCTCTGGAGCCGGTGCTGAGCGTGGGGCTGTGACCAGTGTGCCTGTCGGAGGGGCTCGTTCCAGAGAGCCACCTTCTGCTTGGGCACGGCTGTGCCTGGGAGCCGAGGAGTGGTGGGGTCAGTGGGCAGGCTGGCAGGAGGGTGTGGAACTGACTTAGTTCCAGAGCCCCAAGTCTGCCCACGCCTTGCTGCTGGTGGCTGAAGTGCTGAAGCAGTTGGTACTGGGGCAGATGTGCTTGCAAGTGATGCCATCCTGTCGCTGCCGTTTGGGTGCTGGGCTCTCCTCCCTGCCAGATGGGCACACCAGGCTTGCCTGGAAAAGAGGAAAGAAAGGGCAAGTGACCAGAGACTGAGGTGGGCATTGCAGCAGCGTGGGGGGAGTGCCTTCACTCTGCTGGTGATGGCTCTGGGCTGCCAGTTCTGCAGAGGCCGTGGGAGGATACAGGGCTTGCTGGGCACCCACCTCAGGAGCCCCTCAGTGCTCTGCTGAAACAGGCACAACAACAGCAGACCCTAACAGTCCTTGTTAACTGAGACTTCTGTGACTCTTGCCCTGCCTCCTCTCTCTGACAGACTCGGGACGACTTCCTGGGCCAGGTGGATGTGCCACTCAGTCACCTCCCGGTAAGCTGTGCCTCTGCCTCGGCAGGCTGGGCCGGGGCTGACACCCCTTTGTTTTCCTAAAGCACTCCAGTCCCATTTTCCCCGAGCAGAACTCCCTGGGAAGTGTCAGAGACTGAGAGATGAGCAGCACAGGAGCTAGGGGAAAGAGTTCCCTCTGCAGGGACAAGGGAGAGAATCAGAAGGGCTTTGCTTGGGCCCTTCTACCTCGTTCTGAGCTGGGCACCAGCCCCTCACGGGTGTCTGTGGGTGCCGACAGCTGGGGCAGCACAGTGTGGGGATGGGCCAGGGCCAGCTCTGCTGTTCAAAGGCCTTCTCCAGCCCTTGCACTGCACTGCGTCGTGAGCGTGCTGCCTGTGCCTGCTGTGGGCAGCCTTCAACCCCCCTTCTCTCCGTGCCCGCAGACTGAAGACCCCACCATGGAAAGGCCATACACCTTCAAGGACTTCCTGCTCAGACCGAGAAGGTGAGGGGCCCCGTCCTCACTGCAAGGTTTGTTGCTGCAGCTCTGGAGGGGCTGTGGAGTGAAATGTCCCTGCCTGTCTCCTAGCCACAAGTCTCGAGTGAAGGGGTTCCTGCGGCTGAAGATGGCTTACATGCCCAAAAACGGCGGGCACGAGGACGACAGCAGCGAGCAGAGAGACGACTCCGAGGTGAGGCCTGGTGCTCCTGCGCGCTGCAGGAGCGCTGAGCTGGCAGTGCCCTCTCCGGGTGTTCATCAGAGCTTGGGGTTTCCTCACCCACCTCAAGTGGTTCAAAGCACTTCTGCTGCCTTGATCTGAAGTCTGGCTGGCTCAGGCTGTGAGCCAGTGGAAGTCATGGCGAGTGTGGGAGGTCAGGGGGTCTGTGCCAGTGATGGACAGACAAAAGGCTCTTCTGCAGAGGCTGCTGAAGGCTTTTCTTTATTCCTGGGCAGCTGTGACTGCAGACACTAAAGCTCAGGTGAGCACAGCAGCTTTGGGGCTTGGCAGCACTCTGTGCACCATCATCTCTCTGCAGAATCAGCTGCAGCGAGGGCTGCCAGTGCCTGCAGCACTCTGTGCACCATCATCTCTCTGCAGAATCAGCTACAGCGAGGGCTGCCCGTGCCTGCAGCACTCTGTGCACCATCATCCCTCTGCAGAATCAGCTGCAGCGAGGGCTGCCAGTGCCTGCAGCACAGCTTTGCCCTCCTCACCAGTGGTGTGCCTGGGAGAGAGGACTGAGGTCAGAGCTAGCAGCTGTCTCTCCCTGACTCCTTCACCTGGCAACCGTCTCAGGGTGTTTGGGACCTAGGCTAGCCTGAAGGGTTGAGGTTTTGCACACTGCAGCACTCAGCCTGCTGCTGGCTTCCAGTGAGGCTGGAAGTTCTCTCTGGGCAGTCTGCTCCTGTTGCCTAACCTGAGCAACACTGACAGCACTTCCCTCACCTTGAGCTTTGCTTCCTTCACTCCTAAGCATGGCTGGGACGTGGTTGACTCTGCCGACGCGGCCTCGCAGCGTCAGGAGGAGCTGCCGCCTCCTCCGCTGCCCCCTGGCTGGGAAGAGAAGGTGGACAACCTGGGGCGGACTTACTACGTCAACCACAACAACAGGACCACGCAGTGGCACCGGCCAAGCCTGATGTAAGTGGCAGAGCAAGGTGCAAAGCGAGCACTATGGGCAGGGCTTCTCCCAGCAAACAGCCATTTGGAGCTGATGCATTCCAGGCTGGAAGAGCTGTAGGCATGCCACCTGTAAAGGCACAGATGCACAGGCACACAGCTCCTCAGCACACTGCTGCTGTGCTGGCAATCTGCAGCTCTGCCTGGCTCAGTCTTACAGATGTGCTGGCTGAGTGGGAGCCACTCAGGCCTAGCTTCACTCCCAAAGGGCATCTTCGTTTGGCAGTAGTGCAGGAGAGCTTCCCACCCGCAGCAGGGGACACACAGGGAGTTCTGGGAGAGGCTAGGAAGAGGTGAGGGGAAGGTTGTGTGCTCAGGTGCACCTTAGAAAAGTGGGCACGTGGGTGGCATTTTCAGGGAGTAATTTGACAGCAATAAATTACTTTTTGTATGTAGACTGTTGAAAAGGTGTGAGGAGAAAAGGTTAAGTGTCAGTTAAGTTTAAGGACCAGCAGCTCCTCCAAGCTTGTCACTTGCTGCATGTCTGGAGGGCAGCAGCTGTGTGCACTGGCAGTGCTCAGGTGCACGTCTCGCAGGCAGCTTTCCAAAGCTGTGCAAGCTCAGCTCCAAAGCCAGCTGCAGTGGCACTGCCAAGCGCACCCAACCCTGAACACCTCGCACTGGGCCTATGCAGCCACTGCCCTGCCACTGCACCAGCAATGGGTGCTCTCCCTCAGCAGCCAGAGCCAAGACCTTGGGCCCAGGGGTGAAGTGGTCTCTGGCTTAGGCAGCCTGGCACCCAGGAGTAAGCGACAGCACGAGAGAGGCTCTGGAAGCCACGGGCAGGGTGGGTGTTGCAGCTTACCTTTCCTCTGCTCCCTCCCCAGTGATGTGGGATCTGATTCAGATAACAACATCAGGCAGATCAATCAAGAAGCAGCCCACAGGCGGTTCCGCTCTCGCAGGCACATCAGCGAGGATCTGGAACCAGAACCTATGGAGAGTGGAGACATTCCTGAGGTAGGTGAGGGCCTGACCAGACCTCAGGCTGATGTTTCTTATCTGGCAGCTAATTACTGTATCAGAGTCACGTTTGTGGAAGCTGCCTCCCTAAAATGCCAGTGCCTGTGCTGTGGAGGTCCCCTCTGGCTAAGGTGTGCTCAGTGCTGTGCAGACCTGTGAGGGACCTTTCTGATTGCAGGCATTTCCTGCTAGAGCCACACAGCCCTGCCAGCCTGCTGTCTGCAGTGGCAGTGGGAACAGGGCCTCAGGCTGCAGTTGTGCTTAGGGCTGTGGTTCGGAGGAGACTGAAGCTGGGGGTCTCCCAGGTATTGGGTTATGTTACTAGTCAGGACAAGCCAGACTAAATAGACTACACTGGACAGGTGTTTGTAGGCCTAAGTGAGAGTCTGTGCAAAGCTCTAACCCCCTTCATCTTCAAGGCAGCTTTCTGATGTGAATTACAGGCTGAGCTCTGAGCTCTTTGGGTTCACTAAGTGCTCCTGAGAGCAGCAGAGTGCTGAGGCTGTTGTGGCACTGGTCACTGGCACTGTCTGGTGTGCAGGTGCTGAGTACTTCCTACTATGCCTTGTGCTCTAGAGGAGAACTGAAGCTGTTACGAGTGTCCAGAGAGCACAGAGCTGGTTTGGTGCAGAGTACCAACTGGGACTCCTAACGAGAGCTCCTTCAGTTGCCTTTTCAGCAACATCCTGGTCTGTGCTGAGTCTCAGAGCACTGTGGCTGCCTCAGCAGAGCAGGCTGCCTGTGTCCTAGGGGTGGGGTGATAAGCAGCCTTGCTAACAGGAAGGGGCTCAGTCTGGCTTTCTAAATCCTGACCTTGGTGGCTCTCTTCTCTCAGCCTTGGGAAACCATTTCTGAGGAGGCCAGCGCCAGTGGAGACTCCTTAAGCTTGTCCCTGCCTCCTCCTCCCGCGTCTCCAGTCTCCCGCACCAGTCCCCAGGAGCTGTCTGAGGAGCTGAGCAGGAGGCTGCAGCTCACTCCAGATTCCAATGGGGAGCAGCTGGGTGCTCTGATGGTAGGTGACCAGCACAGACCTCTTGCTGCACTCCTCCGGTGGGCGGGACCAGCCTGAGCCACTCTCAGGGGCGGGTTGGGGGAACCTGAGCCTCATCTCCCAGACACCATCAGAGCAGAGGGCTGGAACAGAGTGCTTGCTGCTGTGGGGCCCAGCCTCAATCTGCTGCAGCACCTCAGCACCTGGACAAGCAGATGTGCTGAGTGAGCCCCTGTGCTCTAAGCCCCCCACCTCACAGACATCTCTCTCTTTGCAGCAGAGAGATCCCTCTTCCAGGCTGAGGTCCTGCAGCGTCACCGACGCCATCGCCGAGCAGTCTCAGCTGGCCCTGGTAAAGCAAAGCTCCTTCTCTTTCTCACTCTGACTAACACCTTTCTGGGGCCACTTCTGGTCAGATGCAAACCAGGAGCCAGCACAGGCACGTGGCTGTCCCAGATAGTAATGGATGCCACCTTAATACCACCCTGGTAAGCAGCTGAAGTGAGGACACCCACCAGGGAGCAGCAGCATCTTAGTGTTAGCAGGAGTGGAGTTTGCTGCACTCGAGGTAGACAGTGGAGAGAGGAAGTCCTGGTGGGGAGCATTCATCTGGGCTGGGAGAGGGCACTGTCCAGACTGGGAGCTGCAGCACCCACAGGGCTCTCATGTCAGACTATATTTCTGTGTCCCACTTGGACTCTATCAAGGTGTGTGACCTTACAATGGCCTGGTGCTTTACCTGGCTAAAGGGAGCCTTTCTGTGATGGGAGTGGCAGGACTGGGCAGAGCCACAGCTGCTGTTTAAGCAGAGTGCTTCTAGCAAGCAGCTGCTTCTGCCATTTGTGCAATGCATTTTTCACACAGGGAAGGACTGGCTTAAAAAAGATTCTCTTCCCCACTACAGCCCTGCACACCTCTGCTCCAGCTGCTAGGGGGTTCTGTTTCCTCCTACAGCCCCGGGGTGGAGAGGGCAAAGGTGGCAGGCTCCACAGAGACTGCTTAAGAGAGAGGCTCTGGAGTACAACTGCTGAGGTTTTCAAAAGACTCTCCTGTGATCGCAGGAGGGCTTGGAAGGGACCCCTGGAGATGACCCTTTCCTTCCAGGATCCCCCTCCCAGTTGTGAATTAGAGATTTATCACCCGAGGCCTCACCCACAGCCACCTGATTAGTGTCCCTTAGGGTCACAGCAGCGAGTTTGCTCTGCGAGCTACTGCCCCCTGTTGGGCAGGTGCAGATTGCACTCTTGTCACTGCCTCTGCCTTTGCTGCTGACAGCTCGGAGGCATCCTCTGTCTGTGCTGGCTCTGCTGGCTGACAGGCAGTTCCCAGAACAACTCCACCTCCTGTCTCCTCCCTGCTGCACATAGCTGGCTGGCAGTGCAGCCTGCTCCAGAGGCCTTGCCACCATTCATGGAGTCTTTGTTTCTTTAGCCACTGCAGTCAGGCTGGCAGTGGTGATTTGTCTTGCCCTCTGCTGCTGGGCATCCCTCACTTCATTAGCAGCTGTTCAGACCAGCAGACTGCCAAGTGCTGCTCTGACCCAAGGATGTTACCGTGCCTAACCCTCACTGGGCTGACAATCGCTTCCCTGCTGGCAGCTGAGGCCTGTTCTCTAAGTGCTTGTATTGATTCTTGCTGAAAGGCCACAGGATCAGTTGCATCTTTTCATCTGACTGCTTCTGTGCACTCACTGATGACCAGAACCTGTCCCTCTGGGTTTAAATGCCACATTTGTGGGCAGAACATGCAGTCTGGGGGAGGGCAGTTCAGTTCCACTCAGACCAACTGCTCCTACTCGTTGCCCATACTGAGTGCAGGGAAGTGCACAGAGCAGTTCTGGAAAGCAGTTCCCCTGGCAGTTTGTGGAGGGGATTCTGACTTGGTTATCAGTGATTGCTGGCTCACTCTTTTTGCTATTCTCTTAAACATCTTTGCCATCTGATCGCTCACTCTCGGTAACTGAGAGTGTGATTCCCTGCTGCTGCTGCTGAGGTGCCAGTGGCTGAGCTTCACATACTCACTGTGCCACCCCTTGTCCTTTGCCAGCAGAGCAGCCCGTCTGGGAGAGCTCGTTCGTCAACCGTCACCGGTGGTGAGGAGCCCACGGTAATAAACCTTCTGTTGTAGAGCTGCCCTAGGGCCCCGACAGCAAGCAGCCCTGTGGGGAGTGCCAGCAGCCCTGTGGGGTGTGCCAGCAGCTCAGGGCTGCAGCAAAGGCTCTCCATGTGTTTCCCCTCTGTGGAAGAGTGTCTTGAGCTCTGTTACACAAGGCCCCAACAGATGGAAAGGAGCTTGAAGGGCAACCTGTGTGCAGGTCGCTTTGTGGGGTGATTAACTGCCAGTGGGGGCTAAGCATTAAGGACTCTGGGAGCTGAAATGGTTTGGGCAGTGTGTTCGAGGAAGGCAAGATCAGGTAGGGTAAGGAGAGCATCTTTCCTGTGCTTCTGTCTCTTCACAGATGCTCACTTGCAGCATGCCACTGTCTAGTGAATAGACTCTGGATTGTGTCAGCTTCTGAGCTGAAAACCTGTGCATTATCCACCCCTTCTGTCCTACAGACAGCAGTAACCTGTGAGGGCACAGCAGTCAGCCACTGCTGCAGGGGAGCCCTCAGTCACTGTCCGCCCTCCCTGTTCAGGCGCCTCAGTCTGCTCTGTAACTAAAGCTGCCTGTAACTTCCTGCCGCCCCTGGTGTGGAGCCCATCAGGGCAGGCCGACAGGGGGCAGGGTCCCCGTGGGGCCAGCAGGGTCCTCGTGGGGCTTGCCAGGTCTGTGACCCCAGCACAGAAACTGTGCAGCCTTTCAGCCCTGGCTGCTGAGTAAGATCAGTCTCAGCCTCGGTTTCCCCATCTGCCCTCCGCATTCTCTTCCCTGTTGCAGTGTGGCACCTTTCTGGCCCCTGCAGCATCCCATTTCCCCTCTTGATCACCTCAGCAGTTCTCCATCTCTTTGTGCTCTGCTCTTCTCTCAGAGAGCAACCAGCCTGACCTAAGAGTCCTGGGCTGGAGGTCTCCAGCCTGTGAGCAAGAGCAAGAATTCGTTGCTTTGCTGGAGCAAAGAATGTGAGTGCAGGAACAGCTGTAACCTCAGTGTGACCAGGAGCTGCTGCTGGCCTGCAGAGGCTTACTTGCTCCTCCCATGCCCTCTAATTCCATCTCCACTCTCCGGAGCCATTTTCCACTGCAGAGATGTTTTGAAGTGCAATGATCCTAAAACAGGAGTCAGTGTTTAGGAGGAGGTGGAAGCTTTGTGTGGTGTGGGGAATAAAGCTGGAGCCCTGGAGTGGTGTAGTGGTGTGCCCTGCTCCCTGAGCATGGGCAGCATAGCCTCAGGCAGAGGAGCAGCTTGCGTTCAGTAGTCGGGCACGGTGCTTTTCTGTGCCCTTGTGGTGCTGGAGAGTGCTGCCAGCTGGCAAACTCCCTTTGGCTGAAAGCAAACCTAAGCCACGTGTTTTCTCTCTCCTGACACCCCTCTGCCATGCCTTGCTGGAGCAGCCCTCCGTGGCCTATGTGCACACCACGCCAGGCCTGCCCTCGGGCTGGGAGGAGAGGAAGGACGCCAAGGGCCGCACTTACTATGTCAACCACAACAACCGCACCACCACCTGGACGCGGCCCATCATGCAGGTAGGTCTGGCACGGTGCCCAGCTGGGGCAGCGAGCAGCTGGCACCTGCTGAGCACAGCTGCAGCAGCTCCTCGGAGCTCTGGTGTTCAAACCCAGATCCTAGGTGCTGCCATCACAGCTCAGGGTAACCGCAAGGCACTGCGGTGCCTGGGGGCTTGGCTGCCTTACCGGGCAGGGGCAGCCATAGTGGCAGGAGCCGTGAGAGGCACCTCTGAACTGGCAAAAGCAGAGAGCTGCGTTCCTGGGGCTGTGCTGGGAAGCTGTGCCCATCCCTTCAGGCTACCTGCCAAGGAGTTACATGCTTCACCTTTAGGAAAGGGTGTTCAGTACTGTCTCAGCATTACCCAGGCTGCCTGGGCTGTGCTCCTGACTGCTTGCTCACTTGGCTTTCCTCCTGAGACAGCTTGCAGAAGATGGCATGGTCGGGTCAGCAGCAAGCAGCAGCAACCATTTAAGTGAACCCCAGATCAGGCGGCCTCGCAGCCTCAGCTCTCCCACAGTGACCCTGTCGGCTCCTCTGGAGGTGAGAAAGATCCCTTCTGCCTGGGGTGTTATTCCCTTTCAGCCCTGCAGCACAGCCCCTTGCTGCTCCCTGCCCCGAAGGCATGGCAGCTCTCCACCGGGACCCCTGCACTGTGCAGCACTCCTGTGCTCCCGATCAGAGCCGCACGCAGCAAGCCGCCAGGGCTGTGTTCTAGCTGAGCCCCTCGGTGCTGGGTGCTGTTGGCAGCACGGCGATGCCTGCACCTAAGCCTGGAGGACGCTGGGTGCCCATTTGCTCTGCAGCCTCTCCAAAGGGTGTTCGGCGTCTGCCGTCCTAGGGGGCCAGGCCCAGCGCTGCGCTGCAGCAGTAACTGCTGAGCCTGGAAGCCCGCGCTGGGGTCTCGCTCCCTGCCAAGCGCCCTCTGCTCCCCTCCGCAGGGCATGAAGGACTCGCCGGTGCGCAGAGCGGTGAAGGACACGCTGTCCAACCCCCAGTCTCCACAGCCCTCACCTTACAATTCCCCTAAACCACAGCACAAAGTTGCACAAAGCTTCCTTCCTCCTGGCTGGGAGATGCGAATAGCACCCAACGGGAGGCCTTTCTTCATCGATCACAACACTAAAACTACCACCTGGGTAAGAGACGCTCCGGACCCTCACTGCCACCCGTGAGACGCTTCCCTCTGCCCCCACTGCCCTGGGGAGGCTGCCTCTGAGGGAGGCTGTTGGGGACCTCACTGCCCCCGCCCTGCAGGCACCAGCTGTGAGTGCGTGGTGCTGCCATTGCTGCACTCAGGGAAAAGAAACTGCCTCGTTCCTGGCTTTTGGGGCATTTCTCCATCATGTGCCACGCAGCACTGTGCTGCAGCTGGCATCTGACCCTTGTGTAAGGGCAATCATTGCATGCCAGCAGCAGCTGTGGGCTCTGGAGGCCCACAGTGCCAGGGAGCTTTGGACTGCAGAGCCTGGGAGTCTCCATCGCTGTACTTCACGGTGACTGGCACTAGGGTGTGTGCTCAATTGCCCCCTTAGCAGCTCCAGTGGGCACTTAATTGGGTTTATGTTCTCAGCGATTCTGCAGTTTTGGCCCCAGCCTGGAGAAGTGAAATGACACCAGGGTAGAAGCCAGAGACAAGCTGCATTTGAAAGGGATGTGCCCTTTAACTTGCTGGGCACCATTCCGGCCCCCAGTGCCCACCAGTTACACATTGTCAGTGGTGCTCCCAGGTATGTGTGGTAAATGATGTGGCTCAGGTGGCTCCTTTGCCCCTTCTTGTCTCATCTGGACACTGATCTAATGACCCCTGTGCATTAGCAGAACTGTGAGGAGCCCATTTCATCTGTGCTGGGAGGGGGCTCAGAGCCCAGACCTTAACATGTCTGAGTGCCTGTGCCTGAAGCCTGGCTCTGGGTGCAGTCACTAACTCGTGGCAGTGCCTGGACCCTGGTGGAGTATGGGACACCTCCAAATCCTGAATGTCCTGTCACTTCCAGATGGGGTTGGTTTAGTCCCAAAAACTCAAGCAGTAACACAGGAGGAGTTCCAGGAACTTGTGTGCTTAGTACGTGGGCCTGACAGGACCTGCTGGATTTACAGTTCCCTCTTTCTCCAGGAGGACCCACGGCTGAAATTTCCAGTGCATCTGAGATCCAAAGCATCTCTGAACCCTAATGATCTGGGCCCTCTTCCTGTAAGTGACACTCTGTGTCTGTGTGTGCAGTAGGTCCCTGCTGTTGTCTGTGCACACAGACACCTGTCCTTGCTCTCTTGGGATACTAAAGGTTCCCTGGGACCTGCCAGCACTCCTGGGGCTGTGAGCTTTGCAGACACCTAGCTTGGGTCTACCTTGATGTACTTCTAGATGAGCACCTCTGGGGGAAATGGAGCAGATCCTTCCAAGGCAGCTCCATCAGCACACAGAGGCACTCAGCAGTCAGTTTCTGCTACCACCTCTGCTCAGCCATGCTCCCTTCAAGCACCCTGCGTGTGAGCAGGGCTGGGCCATGTGGCAGTCCCTGCGCAGCCGAAGGCTCCTCCTGCTTGCAATGCTGCCTAGGAACACAGCTGTGGCAGCAGCTGCTCTGTTGCAGGAGCCCCTGTGTGCAGCCTAACCTGTGTGCAGCCGTGTGGCAGGGTTGAGGCGAGCAGGCTGTTTGCCCTGCTGCAGACACTGTTACTAGCAGAGCTGCCTCTGCCAGGCAGGCGTCTGTGGGGGAGGGCTGCAGAGCTCAGCAGCCTCTCAAGAGATGGAAATGCAGTCAGCTCTGGTCGGAGGCTCAGGCAGCACAAGCAGCAGCCTGGACAGCGCTGCAGGCACTGCCTCGTTCCCTGCTGGGATGGTCTGGGAGAGGAGGGAGGAACTGGGGTCTCTGCAACGCTTACCGCGCCGAAGCGGCTGCCTGCCCAAACAGGCAGTCCTTTGCATCTCCCCGGAGCTCTGGCTGGGACAGTGCCTCTGCCATGCTCTTGTGTGCCCTGCCTCCCCAGCCTCTCTGACAGCGAGGCAGGGCTGGGCGATGCGGCTAGGCGAGAGCGGCACCGGCTCACTGCTTGTCTCTCTGTGTTTCCCTGCTGCAGCCTGGCTGGGAGGAAAGAATCCACCTGGATGGAAGAACGTTTTACATAGACCATAGTAAGTAAGCAGCCAGGTACTGCAGCAAGTAGACAGAGGGAGGCACTCGCTGTTGAAGTGCAAGCTTTACAATTCTACTCTCCGTTTAGGAAGCCAGGTGTTGATTTGTGGAGACATTGATACCAGAGACTTAGTGCCCTCGTACGGTACTGTATACTCACCGGCAGCTCGCTTTTAACTGGCTCATCAGCTTTGTCCCTCTCTGACTCGTGAAGCTTTGACATCCCTCTCTGTGGTTTCTTTTGTTCTCGTTGATATTTTGGGTTCGTTGTTGTTGTTGTTGATGATCCCATGGCTTATCTGCACTCGGTGGATTCCAACACACACTAGGAATAGAAAATAAGATGAGAAGAGACCATACGGCCACAACTGCAGATGCTGCAGTGGGGCACTCCCTTTCCTCTCCTGGAGGGCAATGTGGCAGTGCAGACTCTGATCTTATTTCCTATTTGTGGCATGTCACTCTGCACCCAGCCCGTTGATCTGACTCTGTTAGTGGAGTTCTAGTGTAAGTGATGTTTCGTTGTAGCCCTGTCTGACTACAGCCTCTCGGGACTGCTGTCTGAGCTTGGTGTTGTTTGAAGGAGCCCACGAGGGCTGGGCTGTTTCTGCTGCTTCTGTTCCTCAGGACTTCTGTAGTGAGAGATTTCTGCCAGGGGCAGAGGCTCCACAGAAACAGCAGGCTCAAGACTGTGAGAACAGGGCACACAAAGCTATTACAGCTACCTGGTACTGTCCTGTTTCTCCTCCAGCAGCACTGCCTCTGCTGCTTTCCTCTAGCTGCTTGGATGACATCAAATCAGTACTAGGAGCCTGCCTCTGAAGTCATGTGAGGGTCTGAACAAAGGTCAGAACTGAGACACTCACCCAGCACAAGACTGACCTCTTCCAGACACCACTGCACAGTTGTTACTCCTCAGACCTGCTGGGATTGCTGTTCCCAGCAGGCACCTGCAAACCGAAAGGTGGCAAATGCTTCTCAGCTGCTGCCACTGACTGGGCAGAGTAAGGCTCCCATTCAACCCCCTGCAGAAGCATTCAGCCTCCCTTGCAGGGCTGGGATCTTTCAGCCTCCAAAACCTGCTGACATCTGTGTCAGTCCCTGAGAGTAAAGGGATGTCAGAGCTCTGCACTGAGTGCCTACAGAGATTAGAGCTGTCCCAAAGCTGAATTGATCTGCATCTGCCAAGTCTCTCCTTTGAGCTGAGCAGCTTTCAATAATGCTGCTTGCTTGGTCTCAGCCACTGCAGTCACAGTGCCAGCAGCTGTGCCCACGCTCAGTGTGCCAGCCTCAGCAGTGCCTTGCTGCAGCAGGGTGGCCGTGGCCTCAGGCACCCTCTGCTGAGGCACTAGGCACAAGGCAGCCAAGGTGGCTAGGAAGTGTGAGAGACTCAGCCACTGCCCCTGTGCTGGCTCCCCAGATACAGCCTGTTCCCCTCTGCACAGCTGCCCTGCTGTCACCCAGGCGGTGTCACCTCTGAGAGGGGCAGTGCAGGCACTGCTGTGGAGCTTGGCATCTCAGCTGCTAGAGCCAGGTACTGCTGGGGATGTGGTGGCCCCAGAGGGCCCAGTTTTTGACTGTCAGCAGTCCCAGCCTCTGCAGGGATCACCAAATCCCACAGTCCCTAGTTCCCCCCCAACTGGTGCTCAGCAGTGAATCCATGCCAAGTCAACAGCGTTTCCCACTCATGAGCAAAACAGTGTTCCCCACTGCCCAGGAGCCCTGCAGGTCACCTCCCTGCTGGGAGGCAGCCTGAAGGAGCACACACAGGTCCTCCGGCCATGGTGGGTGGCTGGCAGAGGGATGGGAGACACTAAATGGGTTCCCCTGGCAGTCTGCCCTGGATCCACCACTCTTTCATAGATAGGAATCAGGGCAATGGAGTCGTCAGGGCAGCAGCAGGCAGCAGTGTGGGGCAGGTGGGAGGAGAGATGGTGCTGCTGTGTGAAGACAGGAGGCAGTGCTGCTCAGGACGGGAATAACTGGCAGAGCTTTGGTGGAAAAGGGCATGGAAAAGGCCACCAGCTGGACATGAGTTACCTCAGCCCATCAGGTGCCTGAGCTAAGAGCTGCAGGAACCTTTCCAGGCTCACCAGCACGGGCAGTGTCTTGGCAGCGATGACTGTGCCGTGTCTAGTGCTGGAGCACTGGGAAAGGGAAGAGAGGAGAGGGATCCTCAAGGGCCCTGCAGTCTGGCTGGTGAGGACAGACAGGGAGTTGGACGTGTGTGGAGGCTCCAGGCAGATGGCAGAGCCTCAGAGTGTGCTGCATAAGGAACAAGCTGGGTAAGGCAGAATCTGGAGCCGCAATCCACTATTTGTGCGCACCGAGATAGACTAAATGTGTAAGGGGAAACCAAAGAGCATCTTAGCAGCCAGGGGAGCAACAGAGCAGATCTCTGAAGTGCTTCTGGTCCTTTGGAATCCTCACAGAATTTAACAGCTGTCACCTTTCCATGCCAGCCCACTTTAAGACAGCCTGAGGTGCCCAAAGCCAGTGGGGTTCTGCAGCCACGCACACAACCAAAGCTCCTGTGTTTGGATACGAGTGGCCTGGCTCTTTGCTTTTACCTGCAGTGGCCATGAGAGCTTCTCTTATCAAGCTTAGTGTCTGCATCCCCTAACCAGGAATTACAGGACCTAAAACCTGGATGCTTCCCTGAAGCCCTGCTGACAGTGCAAGGCAGCACGTGTAACACACAGGTGTGTTGTTACAACCCTGGCAGGGCAGGGAGGAGATGGCTTCAACCTTGCCAGTGCAGGTGGCACCAAGTTTGGTTTTTGGAGCTTTGTCTTGTTGCAACATCATCATTTTGTTGTGATTCTGTTGTGTTCAGAATCTTGTGAGGAGCAGCTGTCTGGAGGCAGGGACAGTCTAAGCATGGTCCTGTGTAACCTTACCATGGCACCCTCCTGGTGCTCCTCAGAACCATAGATGAAGAGAGCTGGATTCTGCCTAAACCTCCTTGGGTCAAACCAGAGTCATCTCTTAGACCTCACCTGCACTGTCTGCACTTCATGGCCCTGTGACCTCTTTGTTAAATCAGAGTCGAGGACTTTGGGTTTCCACGAGGTGTTACCCCCTCCAAATTCCAGTGCAGCCTGGTTCCACCTCCTGCCCCTTGTATGCAGCATTTCCAGCCAGGGGTTGGGGGCTGCCTTCCCCTCCAGACATGGAGCCTGTGCACCTCTAACAGCAGCTGTCAGCTAGAAGCTGTTAGTGCAGAGGCACCGCGACAGCAGCGGCGCCAGCACGCTGCAGCCTCCTGCAGCTCTGCACCTCTGAGGCAGCGTTCTCGGCTAAACACCAGTGGGCTTTGGCCGGAGAGGGGGCTGCAGCCTCTCCTGACTCTGAGGGACTGAGCTGTGGAGCTGGCAGGGACAACAGGTGTAGGGAGCAGAGCAGCATGCCCCGCGGCGGAGCAGAGGAGTAACGGCGGCATTCTTTTGTCCTTGGCAGATAACAAAATCACCCAGTGGGAGGACCCCAGGCTGCAGAACCCTGCCATCACCGGCCCTGTGAGTACTGCTGGGGCTGGGCCTCACCTGCCTCCATGCTGACGGTGGGGGTCAGCCATCATCCCATCAGTCAACAGCAGCTCCTGGTGCGCTGTGGCTTTCCAAACGCCCATTGCACAGCCATCTAAGCATTAAGGACTCGCCTTAGATCTTCGAATAGCAGCATCGGTGCTGCGACAGCACAAGAGCTGCTCTGACTGCACTGCACAGGGTTCAACCACGCAGGCACTGACAGATGGGCTAATAGCTGCAGTGAAGTCATCTTACCACATGAGGAACATTACTGCATGCTGAATGGAAGCTCCCCTACAAGTACTGCCAGCCCCTGCTCTCACCTACATCCACTCGGGAAGCCACACCAAGGCCAGTCCATATCTTCCCTTGCCCCAGAGCCCTGAGGGAGTTCAGAATCACTCTCTTGCGCCCAAGAAATCACACTTCTGTTTTGCTGGCTGCTCAGCTGGGTCTGCTCCTCCATCTGCTGTGCCAGGAGAGCAGAGGGAGAGTAGGGGTGGTGACCAAGGCTCTTGGGTGAAACTGGCATTGCATGTGATGGTAAAGCAGAGAAGGGAATCTCACTAACACACAGCAGTCCCTTGTCAGAGCCAGCCCTGTGCCCCTGTCAGCTGAATCACAGCCTTGGTTTGTGGGCATCTTCTCACCTCATCACTCAAAGTGCAGCCGGGGAAAGGGGGAGGCAGTGGCTGCTCTGCACCATGCATGGTGAGCTGCATTAGCTGGGCCTGCAGCAAGTCTCTGAATGCCTCTTTGGCTGGTGCTAGACAGCTGGTGAGCAGCTGGAATAGCCCCTGCTGGTCTCCCACAGGCAGTGCCCTACTCCAGGGAGTTCAAGCAGAAGTACGACTACTTCCGGAAGAAGCTGAAGAAGCCAGTGAGTAGAGCCCTGCTGCCAGCCCCAGCACGGGCACCTTCTGCTAGCACACTCACAGTTCTCCCTGACTCTGCTGCTCCTGAAGGGGTTTGAGTAGAAAAACTAAGCCAAGGTGTGAGTGACTTTTCAACAGGAACAGCTCCAGCCCACCTCAGGTGGTTCTCTGTGAACACAAACCCAAGGCAGAGGGGCACCAACAGTGATTATGTTTCCTTAACTGGGATGTCACTGTCAAAGCCTTTTAGGCTGAAGCCTTGAGGGTTAAGACTTTACCTTCAGCTGTGAAGGCAGAGCTGGAAGGTGGAGCAGAGCCCCCAGGGATGCTGACCTGGCACAGGCTTCGGTCTCCCTGTCCTTGGCAACCATGGTCTTGAGGAGCACCCCTAGCAGAAGAGGAGCTGTGTTAGTGCACAAGCAATCTGTGAGACCCCTCCCCTGGGTATTGACAGCTCCTCCAGTCTGCTCCCTGAGCTCTGGCTGCTGCCAGGCAGCCTCTCAGTTGTCAGGAGCAGCACGGGAGGGAAACTGGCGCAGCAGCGGCGCGATCTGCCACTCGGCTGTCACCTGCATAACGCACTCCTCTCTCACACAGGCAGACATCCCAAACAGATTTGAGATGAAACTACACAGGAATAACATTTTTGAGGAGTCCTACAGAAGAATCATGTCTGTGAAGAGACCTGATGTGCTAAAAGCCAGGCTCTGGATTGAATTTGAGTCGGAAAAAGGACTTGACTATGGAGGTGTGGCCAGAGAGTGGTTTTTTCTCTTGTCCAAGGAGATGTTTAACCCTTACTATGGTCTCTTTGAGTACTCAGCAACGTAAGTACCTGCTAAAATACTCCTGTTTCATAGGGGATACACACTAGATACTGCAGAGAGCAGTTAGCTGGGCCAGTCCAGGTCCAGCAGCGCCAAAGGAGCTGTTAGTGTGCACACAACTAGGTGAGGAGGGGTTTCCCCACTGCACCTGTGGACATGAAGCTCCCTGCCCTAGGAGGTGCTGAGCAGATTGCAAAGGAGATGGACTCCTGCACTGGTGTCTCTGAGCAGATACCTTCTGCTCCTGGGGGCAAACACCAGATTGCCGCTGGCCTGTAGGGCACTGCAGCCATTGGAAAGGCAATGCCATTCCGTGCCAGGGCCAGAGCCAGAGCAGCTGTTTCAGAGTGAGCAGAAGTGACTTTAACCCCCTGTGTCTGTCTTGGCCATTCAGACTGCACAGCACCTTAGAACTACTGCCTGTGCACAGATGTCTCACACAGCTGCACACCAGTCTCGGTGCTTTGCTGCCAGTCAGAAGACTGCAGGCCATTGGCAGCTTTTCCCAGTGCCCTGGGGCTTAGCCGTGCTTCACAGATGCTCTCTAGTGTGTGGCAGGAAGGTGCTCTTTGTCCTGGGGTGGCTGGAGCATGCCTAGCTCCTCAAACAGCTGAAGGCACTGAAGAGGAGCTAAGGCTGGGCCAGCTAGAAGTGACTACTGCCAAAGGGAACCCTACAGTCTGAAGCCCTGCAGTGTGGCTGGGAAGAGTGACAAGTGAAGCCCTGTGGAGGAGACAGCTTAGCCAAAGTTCTTCCACTGAGTGCTGTTGGTTGCTTGCAGTGATGCCAGGCTTTGCCCTCAGGGCAGCACAGCCCTCTTATAGATGTCACCCCAGGAGGAGGACTTTGTCAGGTGGTCAGCACAGTCCTGGCAGGACAGGTTGGGTTGGAGCAGCCCCCGCAGCCTGCCCAGGACAGGTTCCCTTAGCGCAGACGAGTGACTGACATATCTAACCTCTGTTCGCTGAAGGCGTGGTCATTTAGCTGTTTCTTTTCTTTCCCCAAAAAAGGGACAACTACACACTTCAGATTAATCCTAATTCAGGTCTCTGTAATGAGGACCACCTGTCCTACTTCACCTTCATCGGCCGTGTGGCTGGCCTGGCAGTGTACCACGGCAAGCTCCTGGACGGTGAGTTCCTGTGCTGCTGCCGCCTCCCCTGGGCTCTCAGCATGGAGCTGCCACTAGGCAGCTGCCTTCCTGGTGTGAATGGTGGTCAAAAGTGACCTCAGCATTGCTAAAGCCTCACTGTCTCTGAAGGAAAGCCACAACGTTCACAGCAGCTCTTTGCAGGCAAGCCTGCGGCCTCGGCAGTCGTGTGGCTGGCAACTGCAGCACACTTTGAGCTGTGAGAGCACTCCTGATGGCATGAGAAAATACAATTCCACAGCAGATGCTTTAAAGTGCCCAGGTTTTGGTTAGCAGCTGGACAAGAGTGGCAGTTTGAAACTGAGTGCCTCGAGCTCAGCTCTACATCTCTTGTGTCTCTGCCATTAACCTTTTGAAGGTCATTTGTGGCACAGCACTTGCAGCCGAGGACCAGATGGCACAGGAGCAGTGCTGGGACTCAGCTGGCTCACTGGGAAGAGCCCCAAGCACTGCTGCCTGTGGCAGCTGGGAGGACAGGGCCTGCAGCTAACACTCGTGCCTCTTTTTCAGGCTTCTTCATCAGACCCTTTTACAAGATGATGCTGGGGAAGCCAATAACTCTGAAGGACATGGAGTCGGTGGTAAGACAGCTGCTAGGCCACGTCAGTCAGGTCACTTTTAACCCTGGGCACACTGCTAGGAGCCAACAGTTCCAGTAACTGTGTGGTATAAAGGACAAGGCTGTGCCTGCAGCACTGCACAGATGCAGGCAGACAGCTCTGCAATAAAGCCAGCCAGGCCCTGCTCTCAGCACCAGCTCTGTGCTGCTGAGGGAGGGGGAGGGCAGTGTCACTCAGTTAGCAGGACATCCTTGGCTTTGCTCTTTTTAACCCTCAGAGGTCTGTCCAGCCCTTCCCTTAGCTCTGCAGCAGTTGCCCTTGCTCCTGCCAAGGCGTGCTCAGAGTCACAACAAAACAGCTTCTGGGGTCAGGGTTCTGCAGTTGCAATTACTGACACACTGCTTAACCTCTCCTCCAGCTCCCACTGCCTCAGCCACCACATTTTGTTCCTCTCCTGAGAGTGCATGAGCAAATAATGCTTTATTTTGAAAGTCATCCTTTGGCTCTCTTGCTGGGCAACAGCACACCCTTGTTTCTTTGTGTTTAATGAAAGTGCCCTTGCAGAGGCCTCTTCTCCAGCACACTCGAGGGCTTCAGTGCTCACAATGCAGTCAGTCCCTGTGCAGCAGTGTGACAGTGGTGCTGCAAAGCATGCAGATGTTTTCTGCCCAGTTACCCAGGGAGCTGCAGCTGGTTTCTTGTGCTGGTCAGTAGTGCCAGTGTGAGGCAATTAGCCAAAGTCACATCAGGCTAGAAGTGGACATGAAGTGGCCCATCCTGGCCTGCTTTACAGTAGCTGTGCAGTAAGTCAGTGCTTTGGATTCTGCCTTTGGATTCTGGTCTCTCTCCTCACCTCTTCCATTTAATGTTCCCATTTTCAAACATGTTTAATTGTGGCCTGCAGGACAGTGAATACTACAACTCCCTGAAGTGGATCCTGGAAAACGACCCTACAGAGCTGGACCTCATGTTCTGCATAGATGAGGAGAACTTTGGGCAGGTATGTAAAGGTTTCCACGTTGCTGTGGGCCGAGGAGCATCTCCTGGCTGTGAAGCTGGCCAGCACTGAGTGCTTGTGGCAGACTCTGTCCTGCCTGCACAGCCTCCCAAGACTGGGAGTGCCCAGGAGGAGCAGCCAGCAGCATGTCCTCCCTGCAAAAAGCTCCTCACTAGCCTTGGCCTGGGACCGTTTGGGGCTGGGAAGGCTGCAGGAGACCTGACAGGACAGAGGCAGGGTCGCAGCCAGCCTGGTGCTGTGCTTAGTGCCTTCGGTGCACTGCAGCAGAGGGCAGCAGGCGCGCTCAGAAGGGCGCCCTCTGCGGGCAGCTGTCTGCCATCACGCAGGAGACACCTGCCAGAGGGCTGGCTGAGGAGGGGGCAGCTGTCACTACAGCTGAGGGGACACAGCCCTGATACAGCAACCTGCAGGTGTCTGTCTCCACTGCTGAATGGGCATCCCTCGGTGCAGATGACTGCCTCGTGCCTGTTTGTTGACTGTAGTTTGAGGGCTAAAGCAAACAAATGATGAGTTTGACATGAGTTTGAGGCCCACCTGCTTGCCACGAGTGCCTTGGGGTTTCTTTACAAGCTGTGGAGCTGAGGCACACAGGCAGTGACTGTGCAAAGCAGGCTGGGTTTGTACAACCCTGGCGCTCAGTAATACCTGTCTCTCTTAACTTACTTTGCTTTTAGGCTTTTGTGACCTTTTTCAGTGCCCTTGTTTAACTCTTAGCCCCAGCTACCCTGGCTGGAGGTAGCACCGGTGCTGTGGCCCTCAGCACCCTCCTAAGAGCTGAAGCCTTTCTTTCGGTGCCTGGGTACACAGTGTGCTGTCAGGGCTGGCTGCTGCTTGCCCTGAGCCACAGCAGAGTTTTGGTTAGGTGGACATCAGAGCCAGAGAGTGAAAAGTTTCTGTAGTACCCTGGAGTGTTTCTTGGGAATTTCCATCATCATTTGTTCTGTAACAGTTTAGCTTCACGTTAGCCTTAGCCTTAGCCTTTCGCTTCTGCTGCAGAAGTTTCTCCTCTGACTCAAGGCACACACCAGCTTACTTGGAGAGACTTCCTGCTCTTCTCCAAAGTCTTTAGGACCTCAAGCAGCTAATTGTGGTGTTGCCAGCAAGGCTGATTTCTGTTAGCTTACAAAAGATGGACCTGACCCCAGAAGAAAGTAACAGTGCTGGGGAGATGCAGAACTGGCATGACAAAGGTCACCCCTGCAGAGCCTGAGGCAGCTCCGCAGCTCAGGACAGGAAGAGCTGCGCGGAGGCCCAGTGGGGTTGTGAGAAACACGTCCTGAAGTGATGTTGTGTTTGGGTTTCTGTGCAGACATATCAAGTGGACCTGAAGCCAAACGGGTCAGAAATCATGGTCACCAACGAGAACAAGAGGGAGTACATCGAGTACGTACGCGGCGGTGGCCTCACGCTGCCGCGTGGCTCCTGGCACCGGGGCTGGGGCGGCCCTGCGAGAGCAGCTTTGCTGTGCATGCTCCTTCTGTCGCTGCAGGGCAGAAGGGAAGGGCTTTGAGGAGGTGGGGGCCAAAATGCAGAGCCCAGCTGGGCTTATGTAGAGAGAACCTGTGGCTAGGCAGGGGTTTCTAACCTGAGAGCCAGCACTTGGCTGTTCTCATTTGCAGATGTTAAGTGCAGTCTGAAGTGTTCCACATCTCTCCCCATGATTCCCTTTGGTATCTGCTGTAGCTCCTGTACTTTAAACAACCCAAACTGGCCAGGCCTTAGCTTAGGCTTAGCCTTAGGCTTCCTCCATTCTTCTGCCTAGCAGAATGGGAAAGCAGGAGCTGAGCTACACTTGCTGCTCATTTCCTTCATTAGCCAGGAGACATTACCAAGGAGCTGCTCCCAGAAGGGAGGGGAGGAGCTGGCTTTATAGAGCCTGGCAGGTAGCTGTACTCTAGAAGAGCCTTCCTGGAAGGGTTAATTGCTCAGAGCTGGAAGGATCAAGTGTCTGGTCAGTCAGGTGCCAACAGCAAATACCTCCTGGTCTTCCAGTGCCCAGGCAAAGCCTACTGCTGCACTGCCCTGGCAGAGGAGGTGGCAGGGCTCCATCAGAACCTGCTGCTTTAACTGGGCCCTGGCTGAACTCCTGAAGGAGGAGCTGGGAGGTGGCTGACCTCTCTGAGCACTTTGTCTCTTCCCCTAACTCGGGGTTTGTTTCTCTCTACAGCCTGGTGATCCAGTGGAGGTTTGTGAACCGAGTTCAGAAGCAGATGAATGCCTTTCTGGAGGTAAGGCTCTCTACCTGCTTCTGCTCCCCACAGCACAGGTTTTAATGCAGATGTCTTGCACCTCAGTGTTGCAAAGAGGGTGAGGAGTTTTGCATGCTTGTGTTTCAGTTTCCAGCTTTCCCTTGTATAAGAATATACGTAAGAGTATTTACTCTTTCCCTGATTAGATCATTCTCTTTCCACCTTAAATCACTTCAAGCTTGAAATAATGTAGTAATTAATGCTTTTAATTAGGGACTTCAGCAACTCTTTCCTTTTCAAACCCCCCTCAGCTCCTGTTAGATAAAAACTTAATTTTACATGGTAGGAGGCATTTTAACTTTTTGCTTTGCTCCCTTTCAGGGATTCACAGAACTTCTGCCTATTGATCTGATTAAAATATTTGATGAAAATGAGCTAGAGGTGAGTTTAACATCAGAGCCACACTCGGTAGTGCACACCACAGGCACACTGCACTCCAGGCTCACCACTTCCTCCTCAGGAGTCAGTTTTCAGAGACAGAGCTTTGCTTACAGTGGGAAATGAGATGTTTCTCCCCAGTTAACAAGCCTGTTAATCACATAGAGCACAGCAAGGTGCAAGTCTGTAGCAGGGTGCTTTGGCTGCCTTGCTGAGAGCCCACCTGTGCCCTCCCAGCCCTGCTGCAAGCACAGCAGCACTCAGCCATGGTGTGCTGTGCCTCTGCAGTGCTCAGACAGCAGCTGTCACCCTGCCCTTCCCTCCCCAGCTGCTGATGTGTGGCCTTGGTGACGTGGATGTCAACGACTGGAGACAGCACACGATCTACAAGAACGGGTACTGCCCCAACCACCCTGTCATCCAGTGGTTCTGGAAGGTAAGCTGCTGGGCAGGCTGCAGGGGGAGCTGCACTGTGAGCGAGAGGCTGGCCTGGAAACAGAGCCCAGGCAGGAACAGGGGCCCCTGCTGTACCTAAAGCCTTTTGCAGTGTTGGTGCCCAGAGAACCTGCTGGCACGTTTTCCCTCTAGGCTTTCTTCCTAAAAACGTGAGCCTCTTCCAGCCTCTCTGTGCTCTGCAGAACCTTTCTGGGTCTCTCATATCACTTCCCTGCCCATGCTGGGTGTACCTGGAGGCTCTGCCTGTGTCAGTCCCAAAGGTGCTGCTGCAGTGTCACCCAGATCTGATTTCTGTGCACCTCTGCAGTCTCTGATTTTGAAGGCTTTTCTGTACTGCCCCTCTCGGGCACCTGTGGTGTCCCATGGCACAGGTCACTGACGCTCCTGAGCGGTGGCTCAGAGGCAGCTGGAAAAGGATGGTCCCTCTTTAAGCAGAGACAAGCCAGTGAGGTGTGTGTCTGTCAGGCAGAGGTCTGTCCCTGCCAGCAGCAGCAGTGTTTGTGCAGCTGGGTGTGTAGCAGTGGCAGCTCCCTGACAGTGCTGTGTGCCCCCAGGCCGTCCTGCTGATGGATGCCGAGAAGCGGATTCGGTTGCTGCAGTTTGTCACTGGGACCTCACGAGTGCCTATGAATGGATTTGCTGAACTCTACGGTGAGCTCCTTTCACCTGCCTCCCAGGCACCCTCAGAGCACTGGAGAACTGGGGCAGGTTCTCTGCACTGTGGGTGACACAGAGACTCTCCAGGAATAATCTCCATGCCTTGTGAAGGAGCAGGCTGGTGTGTGCTCTGCCAGGCACTCTGGGTTTCCAGCCCTGCTCCCTGTGCACCTGCCCTACAGAAAGGGGCAGCTACTGGGGCTTGGACAAAGCAGCCCCATTCCTATTTGCTTTCATTAAGAGTTTGCACCAGCTGGGGAATCCAGCCTGCCAGTGATGCAGCATTCAGTGTTAGAGAGGTGATTTAGGCAGTCCCTGTAGTGCCCACTGCCTCATATCCCCTGTGGGTTTCTTTTCCAACCAGGTTCAAACGGTCCTCAGCTGTTTACAATAGAGCAATGGGGAAGTCCTGATAAGCTGCCCAGAGCTCACACATGGTAAGTCAAGAGAGAGCCTTGTCTCACTTTTCTGTGCTGTCAGGAAGATCCTGCTCCTCCAAGGGATTTTAGTTCTGTTTACAGAAAGGGGGGGTACTCTGAACTGTGTGCCCAGATCTGTAGGTACCTGTGTGGCAGGCCAAGCACAGCAAGTGGGTACCTGCACAATTCAGGAGGGAGCAGGGCTCCAGCTTCCTACTGCTTGCAGGTAGCACTTCTGCTGATGGACAGCAGAAAGGCTGCAGTGATGGAGCAGGCGTTCAGTGCTGGTGCCTTCGCCCCAGATAAACTCCTCCCACTGCAGCCTCTCCAGTACAGGTTGTTCGGTGCAAGTCGTGCAGCAGTAACTGGTGCCTGGCAAAGTGTGTGTGAGAAGAGCTAGCTCTGCCCCTCTGTTGCCCTGCAGCCAGCTGCCCATCTGCACCAGGCGTTCTTGGAGCCGAGCAGCCTGCCAGTGGCTTTAGGCCGTGGGCAGTGAAAGCCAAGGGAGGCACTGGGGCTCCCTTTCCCCGCCCCCCGTGCTGCTGTGAAGTGACTTCTCTCTCCCTCCCCGCAGCTTTAATCGCCTTGACTTACCTCTGTACGAGTCTTTCGAAGACCTGCGGGAGAAGCTGCTGATGGCAGTGGAAAACGCCCAGGGCTTTGAAGGTGTGGATTAGGCAGCCACAATTCCTCCCCCTGGCACGAGCTCTGCTGCCCGTCGCCGTGTGCCCCGGCCCAGGCCGACTCTGGCAGAACAGCTGCACAGCGCTGGTTCATGGAACGAAGCCGCGACCGTGCCATGGTGCAGCCAGTGTGGGCTGTGCCCTGCGGGTGCCTTTCCTGGCCCTCCCTGCAGCTGCCGACTGCCCCACACAGACTCTGATCACATTTCAGCAGGACTTACTCTATTTATGTTGTGCCTCTGTAGGCAAAGCCCTTAATAAACATTTTACATCATTTCTAATGACAATGAATGGAATTAATAATTTTACAGGTATAGTATTACAGCTCATGTTTACTTTAATTGATTTAGACACTTTCAGATTTTACTTCATGGCAATTAAATATCATATACTTGGAAAATGAGCATTTTTCTTAATTTCATACCAGACTTGATGCCAGTGTCCTTTTTTTTTTTTTTTCAAAGCACATTCTGAGCCTCGCATTCCCAAAGGTTCAGGCGGTAGGAGAAGGCAGTGCTGGAGGCTCTCTCCCTGCCTGTGGAGAGCAGCTCTTTTCCCTGAGCACACTGATGTTTTTCTCTGCCCGGGAGTCCAGGCCGGGTGTTGCATTTTTGTACAGATAAGAGTAGCTCGAGTCAAGGCAGAATCGTGGCATGCCTGGTCCCACGTTCACCACAGCAGCTGCCTGGGCACTGGTGGTACCTGCGTGTACGAGAGCCTTCTGCGGCAGGGCTGGCATTCGCCGCTTCGGGAGAGGATGCTCAGCCCCGCCGTGACCTCTGTACAGTGACTCTTTTGTTACCCTGGCACGAGGGAGGCATTCTGACTGAACCCTGGCACTGTGTGATTTGGCACCATGGAAACGGCTCCAGCTCGTCTCCCGTTTGTGCGCGTTGGCCGGCGGCGCTGAGCGGCGGCGGGGCTCCGGTTGTTTCTAACCGCACCAACTCTGAAGGCACTTTATGTAACACATGGAAGTCATATCTGTTTTCTATCATGAGCAGTAATGTGGTTCTCTTCCTTCTCACTGCACTTGTCTTTCTGGTGCAATATCTATCGGTTGTGAATTTGGCTGCTGCTGATGTAGAGGAGAAAACAAACCACGCAGCTGTAGAGCTGAGCCTGCAGACATGTTCCTCAGCAACTGGTTTTGTGATTTATTTTTTACTTAATCACAAAGATCTATTTAATATACACTGCTATCTAATCAATTTTGTTACCTATGACATGTTGCATGCTGAAACTATACTGTCTGAGTTGCATCTCTTTTGTGACGGATTAAAAGTGAAAGATTTGTACTTGATCCACTGCGGTGAAATGGTTGCAGCACCAGAGCAGGTCTGAGGTACGGCCTCAGCAACGCAACCCCTGGAGGTGTCAGCTTGGCCCACACTTAGAGGGAGGCCCTGTTCTCTTAAGCAAGTGTCCAGAAGGCCAGGAACTGGAAGAGAACAACTGTGGCCAAGGTGCCCAGCCAAGCCCCAAGTCTCTTTGCAAAACCTTGGAACCCAACCTGGCATTGCTGTAAATGACCAAAAATGCTGGGAACAGGGTAACAGAAGCATCTCTTACACAGGGAACAATGACAAGGAGTAGGGAAACATTTGCAGCCCCCCCCAGCTGCTGAAACAAGTTGCTCAAGAGTAACCCATTCTCACTATCCTATCCTTAGCAAGGTAACAACCCCACCCTGGCCAAGAGCCTCCTCCCAGCAAGAGCCCCCTCCTCACAAAGCACAGGTAGTAAAACAGGACCACAGAAATTGGGATCAGCACAATCCCACCACCCAGCAAGGTAAGAGAGCAAAGCCTCTGCTTAAGGCACCCTATAAATAGGTACCAAATGTTGGGCTCCCATCTCAGCTCGGCCTGTCAGCCCTTTGCACAGCAGGGTTGGGTAGCACCGCCAGACACTGCTCCACTTGCCGGCGGGTGGCAACACCTGTCGGAGAGCACATCCCACGGAGCTCACTAGTGCTGCCCTCTGGCTTCTGAAAGGCACCGAGCCCCCGCATGACTCAGCCTAGCAAGCTGTGTGTGATGCTTGGAACTGCAGCAGGACTTGCTCTGCAGTATCCATTCCTTCACCAGGCTTCTTACTGGTCAGTTACACCACCACAGAGCAGCAGTTAATTTGCTCTGTTTGCAGTTTATTTGTGCCTGTCTATTCTGCTCCCTGGGGTCCTGGCTGCTGGCAGGGCTGCCTGCACCTCGTGTAGCCGTTTCAGTAGCTCATTAACTCTCAGCTGCTGCTGCAGCCCTCCTCGTGCTGCTGCTGCATGCCTTCCCTGGACAGGCACCTCCCCTCCTTTCCACGATACTGAGATGCCCTGGCATGGTTACGTCAGCAGGCTTAAGGACCCAAACACACACCACACTAATTACATTTGTGTTTCTAATTGGAAAGGAAAAGCAAATTGTGGCAAGGCTGTGTTCAAGTGGAGTCCTTGCTCTGTGACACCCGTGCATGTCTGGTGAGGTTTCATCACCCTGAGAAACAAGGAGGCACAAATCCCACCACCTCTGTCACTACACTCAAATCCCAAAGCAGAATCCCAACCATGCTCTGTACCCACCCACAGGATTCGCTGCAGTAGCTCCATTAGCCCTGAACACATCCAGTCCTGAAGCTTGGCTGCTTCCCACCTCTGACAAGGCAAAAATCCTGCACGACACAAATTCATTCCTCCTCTTTCAAGCCTCCTCTCACAAAAGCAACCACACCAGAGCCAGTTAAAGTCCAGCTGGATACGTATCTGATGGGCAGATGCTGCCACAGCAGCTAGAGCAGCAGGGCCACTATCTCCTCTGCTTCAGCACTCCACTACTTCAAACGCAGCTGAATGACAATTCCAAGCTGCTCTCACTCAGAGGTCAAGTCCACATCCCCCACCGTCGCCTGCGTTCCCACAGAGGGTGCCCAGGGTTTGCTATGGCAACCCAGCAGGGAACATCCCCATTTCACACATCCCAAATGATGGGATCACAGACAGATCTCTCTTGACATCTTTTTCACTGATTATTCTCCCCAGCTTTGGATCTCAAGCCTTGTTCCAATCCCATTTATTCTTGCTCCACTGCATCTGCTATTCCCACCCTACTTATTTCCTGCTCTCTGCTGTGGGTGTTCCCTTAGCCTGACAGAGCAGGCTCTCGAGCTTCAAGTGCAGTACAAGACAAAACGACTCATGACAAGTAGATGTTGCTCTAAATCTGTTACCTTTTGCCCTGTCACATCTCAACCGTATTAATGTTTAGGGCTTTATTTACTTTAAATTTCAGTGCATGTTCTCTCCTCTGGTTTCCCCTCCCCACTCTGCCAGCGTTCTGCAACGATGCAAACACCTCAAAGTTTTACACCCGTAGCTTCCTTTCCCACATGAAAACATTTTCAGATTTGAGTGCTCCCATATGTACCACAACGCTCTTGCAATAGCCTAAGGGCTGGGGGGAGTACTCCCAGCACACAGGAAGGCTGCAATGCACACCTGGGCACCGAGCGGTGACCACTGCCTCACAGCAGCACAGGTAACTCAGGCAGCAGTGGCAGTAACGCAAGGAGGGGCACACAACACCTGGGCTCTGGTTCCCAGTGCTCACCAGCCTGGCATGAGGTGACTGCCCTGCTCCACGGTGTCACTCTGCAGTTCTGCACACAGCTCTGAGCCACAGAGTTGCTCTGTGTGCACTTCAGAGCATCCCTGCAAACCGCGGTGCGCTCCGGGCTCGCTTTACAGAGCTGTGTCACCACTGACGAGCCAGGGGACACGACCTCGCTGCAAAATCAGTTTTTAAACATCAGGCAAGCCCTGAACCTTGGACCGCAGTTAAAGGATAAGGGAGATGGCCCCGAGGTCAGCCCTGGGCAAACAGCAGCCGCGTGCAGCACTGCCCCTTCTCCGCTGGCGGCATCGCACCGTGGCCACGCAGAACATCTCTACACAAAACCAAACCACACTCTGAAGAAGCCAAAGGCCAATGCTCTGTGCAAGTCTTCTGCAGGCCACCTAAGGCTCAGGGAATTGAGGGCTGCTTGTTCCCACATCTTCCCCACCATCCCAGTAATTTCCTGTGGCCCAGTGCTTTACCTCTGTGAATAGCTTCCAAGAAAACAGTTGAGTTGCAAATGGTTCCAGTTCCTGACCAAGCATGCTGATCAGACCCTCCACTGTCTAGTTAGGTAATAACAATGGATGCAGAAACTGTGACTTGACATTGCCTTGGTGTCTGCTTCCCACCCAGCCCTGCCCACTCGTGCCCCTAGGTTTCAAAGAGAAAATCAGAGCAGGCAGCACAAAGCACAATGAATTTTTCTCCCTTTTATAAAAGGACAGTTACGTGTTAGCAAGGCAGGAAGCACCTCCCTGTTGCTCTTCTCTGCCTTTCACTTGTAACAGCAGTACTGACCCTCATGTGAGAGCTGGCAGACGGTCCAACACTCAGGGAGAATTAACCCCCAAGAAAGAAAAGCAGGCAGGGTTACATCACAAGGAAGCAGCCCAAGCCAAGTCCAAGTGTTCCTCAAAACCAGCCTAGATCTGACAAATGCTCTCTTGACCTACAGGTGGGCAGTGGCCTTGTGCCAGGAGAACACCAACTGGAACAGTTTAAGTGTGGGTGCAAAGGCTCTCTGCTATCCACAGCTTAGCAGTGCACTGGCACAGAGAAGAGCTGTTTAGAACTCTATCAAGGTAAAAGAGCTCAAGAGAAACTGGTCAGGACTTATGTCCAGAGACAAACACTAAAGACAGTCAGTATCAGCTCTTCTAAAGCACAAGTTTGGACCAGAACTTGAATCTGCCCCAAAGCAGATTTTCCTTTAACTGATGAAAAACAAACTAAAGGATATTCTGCTTCCCAAGGAGACCTATTCTCCTTAGAATTCAGCAGCTGCTTTTGTGCCTAGCTTCTTTCAGGTCTTGAAATCAGGAGCCAGAAAGCTCACAAACCTCTGGCCTGTGATGCACTCAGACCCCTGAAACGTGACTTGGTGACACATACCCAACCTGCACACAATTTTACCAGGCGCGGTTTGTGAAGCATACCTTCAGCACCTCGGTTCCTGCCAACCCTTACTACACAGACAGTATTTGTTGTGTGGCCATGTGGCAAACAGTCTGACAGCATTGGTACAAGCAGGTCAGTATTTTTCTCTTTCTGGTGGTAAAAGCATAACTGCTCACCTACAGCAGCTGCACAGAGGTCAGACCTAGCTCTGAGCTGTACTGATGGCAACATTCCTTCCAACTTCATTCCAAAGATCCATGCTGCTAACACTACCTTACACAGCTTTCACTTGGCTCTACAAGAAGGGAATAGGGTGAAGGACTCACACTGCACCCACCCCTAAGCTCCTTTAGCTCTTGTTCACAAAGCCTGAGTATACTGCAGCCCTCACTCTTGCTCAGCTCCCAGGACAAGCATCTATCCCAAGTAAGCCATCACCAATACCAAAACTGACAGAACAGGATGGGCACAGCCCCAAGAGCTGGAGAAGGAAGCTCAGGGAATGGCAGCTCCGTGGACAGCAGCTTCTCTGGAAACGTCCCTGGAATGGGCTCAGGCAGCCTTGGCCCAGGAGCAGCAAGCAGGCTCTGTAGCCAGCACTGGGTGTGGGGAATGCAGCAAGAACCAGGCCGCTGGTGTGAGCGACAGTCCACACCGAGCTGCTGGCAGACAAACTGTGGCCAAGGCTGCTGGGCCACTGACCATTGTATGTGAGAACTCCTGGCAGTAAAGCTCCCACAGATTGGAAAAGGAGGAACACAGCCCCCATTTTTACAAAGGGAGCAACTACAGAGCAGTCTCACCTCCGTGTCAGGTGAGATCAGGGAGCAGAGCCCCTGCTAACTGTGCTAAGACAGGTGGAAAACAAGGAGGTGATGGGTGGCAGCCAACACACAGAGCAAATGGTGCCTGACCCACTGGTGGCCTTCCACAGACCTGCAGCTCTGCTAGGTATGGGAAGAGCAACCGACATCATCTAGCTGAACTTGTGCAAGGCACAGGACACTGTCTTGCATGACATCCTTGTTTCCAAGATGGAGAGGCATGGACACAATGGATGGACTAGCCAAAGGACAAGGAACTGGACAGACAGGCAGGTTGCAGCAGATGATCTCCAAGGCCCCTCCGACCTGAGCCATTCTAGGATTCTATGAAAGGGAAGAAGAAAACACAACCTGGGGAGTCAGAGGTCTTCCTGCACCTGCTACACATAAAGTCCCCCCAAGAAACCCCTGACAACACCTAACAATGGCACACCAGCATGAGGGGCACTGCCACTGCAGCCCAGTCTGCAGGAGGAGCTGCCACCAGGCTCTCCTGCCACACAGCCCCTGTTTCAAACATGCCTCTTTATCCTTTTCCCCCATTTCCCTTTTGCCCTAAGGCTGATGGATATATACATCTGCCTATACTACCTCTTATCTGAGCCACTGGCATCTGTTGAAATAGCTTTGTTTGAGCACATCTGCCCACATCCTGAAGGACAGGGGTCCAATGACCAAAGTGTCAGCTCATCTGGTCATCCGCTGTGGCTTGTTTGCTCTGGGCTATCAGCTTCTCCTGGCAGCCCAAAAGGGGGGCAGGAGGCTAACACCACCCAGAAAACTCACACCAGGGGTTCCATAAAACCTTCCAGCCTGTGCAACACACCTGAGTGATTTGTGAAACCCACCGAAAAGCCCTGCTACAATCCTTGTCTGTCTCTTCACCAAGAGCAGAAAACCCAAGTGCCCACTGAGAGCCAAAGCAAAGGGAACCAAAGCCAAGCCCACCCCTGGCACGGCAGGCAGACTGCTGGCGTGTCTGAGTGCAAATCCTCTTTGCTCCCTCCTGCAGCTGCCAGCTCCCACCCAGCTTTCAGTGAGGCTGCAGAACCCCTCTGAAGAACCCGCCACTGTCCCTGCCTGCACCTGGGACACTGGTTTTGTCCAATCAAGCAGAACTGACAGCCTTGTGCAGCCAAGTACACACCTGCTGGTTGCTATTGTTTTCTTTCCACAGCCTACAATCTAAGTTCTCTCATTAAAATATTCCAATTAGCTTCAAACCAGCACACCTCTTCTCCTCCAAAGGAGAGAAACTCAGTCCTCAGCTGCTCCTCACAGTACCTGCCTGCCCTGGCACCAGCTCTGTTGCCCTCCTCTGGACACAGCCAAGTAACTTCACACCCTTTTTAACCGTGGGGCCCAGAACTACACAGTGCTCCAGCTGAGGCCTCACCAGCACTGACCACAGTGGGACAATCCCCTCTCTGGCTGGCAATGCTGTGATTGATGGACCCCAGGATGTGGCGTGCCCCCTTGGTGCCAGGGCACGCTGCTTGCAGAGGGGTGATAAGAACAATGAATGTTTAACCCTCTCAAGTTCCCACAGGGGAACAGCTCCAAGCAGCTCCCCCGAAGGCTGGCACACATAACTCCCCTGCCACCTGCAGGCACGTGCACTTGCCCCCAGGGCACGCTGCTGCCCAACACCGAGACTTGCTGCCACCCCACCACGGTACCCCAGATGGGCACACTTGCTCTGAGCAAGCCTGAGCTTTACAGGGTCAGCACCTAAGAGCAGCTCTGTGCTTGGGAAGCTCTACAGCCTCCAACAGGAGAGCAGGTAGGTTCTTGCTGACCCAGCCTGCCTGCGGCTGCTGAGGCCACCGTGAGCCTGGTAGAGAACAGTTTGGTGCCACGCCGAGGAACGCAGCCCAGCCCAGGTCCCAGAGCAGTAGCAAGCACAGACCTAGCCCAGCCTCAGAGTAGGGTCGTGCTCCATGCCCTGAGTAATCGTTAACAAAGGCAGAGGTGCAGGAAGGGTCCCTTCTGGCCCCGGGGCCGTGCAGGCAGCCCTGCCTTTGGCACCTTCCTGCAGCGCCGCTCCTGCCACACCGTGCTAGAGGCTGCTGCACGGAACAGGCAGGTGGAGAACACCCTCGTGTACCTTGGGAAAACATCGGCTGGTGGCCAGAGGGAATAACCCACTCGCCACTGGGGAGACAGACTGAGGCTCAGTGTGGTGTTTGAACTCCCCAGAAGAAAGAGGAGTTCTCAGGAGTACTCTGGGAACAGCAGGTGAGTTCCACCTTTCCTTTCATACACCATCAGTAACCCATTTTAACTTGGCAAGCAGACAACGATCCCCGAGCCCCTGTGCAAGTCCTGAGCACAGAGACTGTTCGAGTGGCTGCGAACTGCAGGTGAGTCCTCGCTTGGACACGGAGATAGCTGATCCCTACTTGATCCCTGCTTGCACAAGCCACCCTCTAGTTACCAGCAAGGAAAGCCACGGCGCTGCGAGCGCTGAAGCGAGAGCTGCGGGCGCTGCCTTCCAGCAGCACAGGACAGCATTCTCCCGTTCTAGTGCCAGCAGCAAGGTTTAACTTCCACAAACAAAACAACGAAAATTGAGGCCTCTTCAGATGAAAAAGGTCTGCTGGGACCAAGCAATCCTTTTTAAAACTCGTGGGACTGGAGCTATAGCTGAGACCTCTGCTTTGTGCTCTGAGGGGCTGGTGCTGCATCGCAGCCCTAGGACACCATCACAGGGTTGTGCAGCAAGCACCTTGCTCCAGAAAGTTCCTCAAACACCTCTGCAGTATCTACAAACACAAGTGCTCTGGAGACACGAGTATTTAATGCAGGCATTTGTGCGTTTGTTGCAAACAGCTCTCCTCCCTCCTCCCCAGCAGGGTTTGTTTTTTTCACCCTCACAAAGCAGCTAGGCCCTTTCCCAAGGGCATGTTCACCTCCCCATTAAAAACAACCACGAAGCAAGAGTTAGAGCAGCAAACCAACTCCGCCTTCACACACTAACACCAACACAAGAGACATTAGGAAGTGAAGCACAGGACAAGGAAAGTCTCCATTTTCCATTTACCTGTGTTCTGAGCACTGTAAAACCCAGAAAGGTAGCGAGGCAGTGGCAATGGCAGTGAAGCTCTGGTGATCTGGTGTGGGCAGCTGATGTGGGTTTGGGAGTTCCCCGCCCCCCCACACTTTGTACAATGACCCAGGCTAAAACTCAGTCGGCTGGAAGTTNACACAGTATCCCAGAGAGCAACAAGCCCAAGTGGCTTATCTTTTGTTTTGAGTTCTTTCTTAAACATCACAGCAAGCCTATGAGTGAAGTAGACATCACCATTGTTTTCTTTTCACAGCCTATAATTTTCTCTATTAAAATATTCCAATTAGCCTTAAGCCAGCACAGCAGCTAACTCCTGCTGCTTCCACCCAGCTCCTAACAGCTTACAAAAGCTGGGGGCTTGCCTCCTGCACTCCACCACTTCCCTCCCATACCCATCAGCCAGCCAGAAGCTCCCCTCCCAGGCTGAGCTCCAGCTGCTTCCTCCACAACCAGGCCACCTCTGCACAGTCACACACCAAGAGTGAACTCCAAGCACATGCCCAAGCACAACCATGTCATTGCACGCTTCAGTTCTCATGGCACCATGTGGTGGGTTAGGAACTTAGCACCACCACTACTGAAGTTTACCAGACTAGCTCAGAGGGCTTGGAAGTAAGATGAAGCTACACTTACAGCCAAGCAAAATTCACAAGCATATATGTACAATCTATTTACAAGTATTTACAGTTCTATACAAATCAGAAATAACACAGAAATCCAAACTCCCTCCTGGACAAAGAAAACTGCCCAGAAGGGGCTCAAAGCTGCCCTCTTTTTCTCCCTCTACCTTTCCAGACAGGCAAACAAAAACCAACCAGCACAGCTTAGGTTGTTCTGTGTTAGCCAAGATGAGAGATACTAGAGCAGAACAAAGAGGAGACTAACAGATCCAGCATCCCAGAGCAGAGTGGGACAAAGTGTTTACTTGTTGGCTTTGTATCCCTCTCACCAAACCAGTGAACGATACAGACTTTGTCATTGTTTTCTTCTTAAAACCAATGATCTAATTTATCTCATTAAAACATTTCAGTTAGCCTCAAACCAGCACACAGGACAACAAGATAGCCTTTATTGTGAGACAGCTCTGCTGAGAGCACAGACACAAAACCAAACAAATCCCTGCAAATTCCAGAGCTGCAGAGCACCACACCAAGAAGCATTTTCATTTGCAGCCTCCCATTGCCTACTGGAGAGGCTAACAACCCACAGGGTTAGCTGGTGCACTGCCCCACTGGACACCACTCAGCATCCACAGGGCCACCTCCAACTCCATTAACTACATCTTTTTTTTTAATTGCACCCTCAGAGACAGCGTGAAGATGGGGAGAGGCAGGGAGGGGACAAGTTTTCAGGTGATTTACTTCTGATTCAACCCATTTCCCATTGATACCCATTCTATAAAGACCATCAAATCTAATACATGCAACAGCAACACCACCTCCTGTTTTAGTTCCTGAGCACTGGAGCCACCTCATTACAAGCAAAAATTAAAAGTCCACTTACCTGTTAGCTGCAAGCTCACTCACTCCAGTAGAGTCAGTCCTGAAGAGCCATTGCTGCCCCTGAGTGTACCATCCTGTGTGATAGGTAAGCTTCTCCAGCTGAACCCAGCCTACTCTGGCAGCCCAGCCACTGCTGAGATCACCCCATGGCCTCAGAAGCTTCCAGAAAGGTGCCTGAGCCACCCTCATGACTAACCTTAAGAAGGACTCACTAACTTCCTTTCTGACCTACACATCTGTGCAGCTCCCAACCCTACTCCTAGAACCTGCAGTGTGGAATTTTTGCTAAATAAGGTTGGAGTTCCCAGTGCTAGGCCAGGCTTTGCTACTGCTCCATCTTGTCTGGAGATCCAGACCTGCTCTTTTCTCACCTGCTGCTCCTATGCACAGTTAATTTGTGCTGATGCACAGCACCTGTGTCAATCTAGCCAGAGCAGCTGCAGACACAAGCTGCTGATGGGGGCAGCCATCACCCAGAGGCAGGGGCTAGAAAACAAACAGCATATCAACGACCTCTGAGGTGCTGACATCAGGATTTGGTGGAAAGGAGTTCAGCCCAGCAGAGCTATGGCACGAGGGGCTGGAGTAAGTGTGTGAGACTCAGTTTCTTGCTGCATGTAACAGCAGATGATTATTGAGTTACAACCTTGTGTAAAGTGTACATCTACCAAGGGAAGTGTCTGCAATGCCACATAAAACAAGGCCACTGATTTTTTTAGTCACCAAACCATGGCTGCTGCAGCTATGTTATTCTTCTAACTGGGGGAACACAGAAAACACACAACCCCAATCTGTGTTTAAGCAGCCCTATCTTGGCTGGTTCTCAGCTCTGACTTTGTGCACTTCCAGCACAGGGCAGCTGTGGGAGTTATTTCTGCAGTCACCGGCCAGAGCCCGGGCAAACCAGGGTAAGGACACATGGAAGCACCAACAGGGGGTCATGAAGACCTGTTCGTGTCTTTTCAAGGGGACAAACCGTTTTAACACCATTAGTTTTGATACGGAGATCAAAAAGGGTAACAGCTGGTGAAAGCCTGTACTGAATCCTTTGCCATGGTGCCAGCTGAATGGTCTCCCCTGAGGCACAGGGGAGCAGGGGAGATCACTCTTTGACTGCTCGCTAGAATCAACTCCACAAACCCAGGAGCTGAACTGTGATGAGTTACAGTTGGCTGCAGCAGGCAAAAGGCACAGGGCACCCTTTCCACCTTGCTTCTGACACTTCCTGCCACAGCCTTTCACTAACTGCTTTGGTGCTGGCTGCTGGCACTGAATTCCCCTGGGCAGCACCCCCCAGAGACTGGCTTCTCCCTCCACAAAGGGATGTTATGGGCCTGGGAGCCATCCTTTGCACACCCAAGGAAACAGAGAACATCATTCAGCCCACCCCTTCGGGAACCTTCTGTGTCCCGGGGCAGAGCTCCGCCCTCGGCCCCGCCCCCTCGGCAGCCTCCTGTGTCCCCGGACAGAGCTCCGCCCTCAGCCCCGCCCCCTCGGCACGCCTGTGTCCCCGGACAGAGCTCCGCCCTCAGCCCCGCCCCTTCGGCACCGTCAGTGTCCCCGGACAGAACTCCGCCCTCAGCCCCGCCCCTTCGGCACCGTCAGTGTCCCCGGACAGAGCTCCCCCCCCCCCCTCCGCCGCTTCAGGAAGGTTCTCTGGGCTGGATGCTTTAGGAGACAGTGCTGAGCTCAGCAGCCTTTATTTGCTGCACTTTCTGCATGCCGTGTGTGCAGCAGGTCAGCACGTACGGCGGCACGGAGGCTGCAGTCAGGGACCGCGGGGAGGTTGTGCTCCACGTGTCTCGGAGCAGACGGTGGCGCCTTGAGTGAATTCAGGCTTTTAATGGCCGCCAAAGCAGAGCTCAGCTTGCCCTGGCACTGCCTGAGCCAAACTCAGCAGGGCACTCTCCTGTGGGGCAGGCAGCTTTATGGCCATGCCACTGGTTCTAAGGGCCAGCTGTCCCGGGAGAGGAACAGCTGGTAAAGAGCAAGAAGGGAGGGAAGTCACAACCCTCCTGTTTCTGCTAATGTCTGTTACCTCGTGGTGCACTTCGCTACCATTTGTGAACTAAATGCTTTCCCTGTAACGTGCAGGCTGCAGCAGGGGTGGACAGGAGCCTTTGATAACTGCTGCTGAATAGCTGATTTCTCAGGCAAATGGAAGCAGGAGAGCTGACCTGAGCAAAAGGTCTGGGTTGATGAAAAGCTCAACATGAGCCTGCAGTGTGCGCATGCAGCCCAGACAGCCAACCGAGTCCTGGGCTGCATCAAAAGCAGCGTGGCCAGCAGGGCANTCTATGATTCTATGATTAAAAGACTCAGAGCTAAGGAGCCCAGCACCAGTGTTTGCAGAGGAGAGATTCCCCCTAGACCCCACCAAATGCCAGCCACCTGCACACAACAGTCTCGCTCACAGTCACTCTGCAGCTGGGTTTTTGGGGAACCCAAAACTTCATGGGTGGCACCTTGGTAGTCAAGAATTGACACACCTCACCTGAAGACAATCCCCAGCCTGAGCTCTTTGTGTTGGGTGTGTCAGACACTGAATCGTCCTGGGGAACAGCAGGATGATCTAGAACTGATGTCCCAAGCTGGACGATTGGGAAACTAAGATCAATTTCAATTGCTTGAGCCCTAGCAGAAATCGGCAGAGATCATGGTTTCCAGGTTAAATACCTTTGCTCTACTTTCTGCCACTCTGAGTTAATCTTTCTTTATCTAGTAGCCAGAGTGACCAAATAGATAATCTTTAACCACTAGCCACCAACTTACAAGGGTCACAGCAGCCTCCCCTCAGTGATCTAAGCTGTCCTAGCACTACATATGCCTCCCCTTTGCCTGTTGCACTGTGCTGGTGAATGTGCTCCCCTGAATCTTTGGGAAGGCTGATGCCCCTCCAATGCTGTAGAAATCTGGGATTAATAGATAAATAGCAGCTTTTCCCACCTGGGGCCTGGGAGTTCTGTAGCAATTTCCTCTGAAAAATTGGATGATAATCTCCAGGGCTGATCTAAGCCAGCACAGAGTCACTGCAACAGAGAGCTCAAAGCACAGGGACGCAGTTCCATTGTTGGACGTGTCAGTTTTCTCCATACGAGGATCTGGCCTAAATTTTGACCCAGATTGATCTGACAGTTTCAGACCAAGGAAGTGCTGGCAGACCAAGTGCTGGCAGAAGGCAGCAGGGTTTTTCCATAGGTGAAGAAGCCAACCCCAAATCAGTTCAAGAGTATTGATTATGTGCTCATTAAAGATAGAGCTGGAGTAAGGCCATAAAGGTACAGCTCACGGTTTCAGATGTGAATTGCCATTAGTGAAATGGTTCTGAGGCTGGAATCCAGGGAAGCAAAAACATTAAATGTCAGGATTCCAGAGGACTGCAGAATTGGAGGCTACCTGGACAGGTGGTTCAGTAGGTCTTCTTTAAACCTCTGTGCCTTACAGATGTTTCAGCTCAGAATCTTTTGCTCCTGCTCCCTCCTCAACTGAGAGTGTAGTTTCTCCCTTCACCTGGCATTAACCTGAGGTTTGTGATGGGCTGGAGAAGAGGAGGCCTTAGGCCATCCAAGTGAGGAAGAGAAAGCTCTTCCCAGTCCACTCTTCTCCTCACTTACCCTACCTGTGCACCATAACTGCTCTCTCTGCTTTGTTTTCATACAAAATGCAGACTACTGTAAATGTAGAGAAAAGAAAATCCCAAAGCACACAGGTTCAGGTGAGCCTCTTGCACATCACTGCGTGAGCCTTGCTCTGAAAGGCTTCAGTCTGAGCCCAGTGGTGAAACTGGGTTATGAAATCCACTCTAAACAAACACAGGAGTTGTGGGGTTTGAGCCCTTTCAAACGGGCTTTCTAAATGAGCTTTGCTGAACACGTAACGGATCTGTGATGAGACTTAACCAGCTGCAAGGAAGGTTTATTCTCCAAAGGGGTTGGTACCACTCATGCAGCCCTGCCGGCCCCTGCAGTTTGTGAACACAGGAAGCCAACTCTCCTCACACACTGGAGAGAGCTCCACACACTGAGTATTCAACCACTGTTTTGCAGCACTGTTGTTTTTAACCACAGCAGTTTGTGATTAAGGTCCTACAGAAGCAAGCCCTAGCTTCACACTGCTTTTCAAGTCTTCCCAGTGTGAAAAACTTCCTGGGTTTTGCTCCTGCAGCAAGTTATTATCCCTTCAGTTCTGGAGCTGTTCTTTCCACACAGAAGAGACTCCTTCAGACTTCTATCTCACTCTTAATTTCCTCCAACTCCTGCCTTTTGTGTAGTGGCATCTTGGTTAGCAGGACCTGTGCACATGCAATGGAGTCACAGAATCACAGACTGATTGAGGCTGGAAGGCACCTTCAGAGGTCACAGGATGCAGCCCTCTGCTCTAAGCAGTGACAGCTTCAAAGTTAGACTGAACTTCAAAGTTGATCATTTAGCTTGGGGTCCTACCTACATATTACCAAGGGAAGAATCTGGCCCTCAGATGCAGATTGCATTATTTGTCCCTGTGCCACCTTTAGTATCAATTAAACAAACCAGTTCCTCTTTTTTCAGGAATTTCCAAATACCCTGGCACTGAGTTCCCAAGAACTGCCCCCGAGCAATCTGCAGCAGTGCTGTTGCTGCCTGTTGCAATGCTGCTTTAGATTGCCCCCGCGGCTCCACGTGCAGTGCTCAGACCTTCACTTGCAGTTGCCAATCACCATTTTGAGGGAAACAACTTTTGTTTCCCCAGGAACACCAGCCCAGCAACACCAGGGGAGTGGTGTTTGTGACCTTTTCCTGGGCAGCACGTGGCCTTTGGGGGTTTTTCTTTTGAGGTCTTTTGCCCTCTTTTAACAACCAAGCAAACTGCAATCTACCTTCTGTAGGCTTCAGATGCACATTCACCTTGCCAGAATGCTTTCTACACAGCATTCTGCTCTAACTGCACGGCTGGTTTGTAACTAAATACTGTCCCCAAACCTTGTTCTACTATTATAGGCAGGCTATGAACTACTACTACTACTACTACTACTACTACTACTACTACTACTACTATTACTAGTAATTCTGTCATCCTTATACTATGTGAAGGTGAAAGTCCCAGATGAGAGACTTTTCACCAAAAGCAAGCAGTAGCAACACAAGTGTGAACAGTCCCTGCTTTGGGAGAGTTTGCTGAATAGCTCAGTGGCAGAAGGCAGCACAGAGGTTGAGAGCAGCACTGAAAAGCCCTGGCAGCCAGAATTCTGCCCAAAGAGAGCAGCTGTAACTGGGGTCTCATAGCAGCACAAGCATGGCAGAGACAGCCCCCCTGCACCAGGTGTCTGCACACATGAATTCTCTCCAGAATTTCCCCAGTCACCCTCCCATGAAGGTCTTGGTGAAAATAAATCATGAGGCTGTATCAGAGCATCTGGGTGGCTGTCCAGCCAGCCGAGGTTGGCAGGCAGACAGTGCTCCTTCTCCTGCGGCACCAGAAGGTGGGGAGCACAGGGTTCTGTCACTTTCAGCCCACAGGAGGGGCTAGGAGTACCGTACTACCCGTCAGCTGTTAGCAAGATTAGTTTGTGCTTTGCACTAATTAAGGTGCCTAGCAGCACTGGAGAAGGGCAGAGTGAGGCAGTCAGCTCCGTCCAGGCCGGGCAGCTCATGCCGCTTTTGCAGCTGATCGCTCGGCAGATCCCCGTTTGTGCGAGGGCGCACAGTGGTGCTGCAGCCTGTGTGAAGGGATGAGGCAGCCCAGCCCTGCACACAGCTCCATTGCTGTGCAGGGAGCCCGGCTCAGGGCCTTCCTCTCCCTGTGCCTGTGGCACTCCTCTTTGTGTTGCTGCTTGTCTTGGTAGGCCTAAGCAGGCCAAAATAGGCTTACACATGTCTTGGCTTGCCCAGGCATGTGTTTTTGTTCTCCCTCCTTCTGTTTTGGGGAGAGCAACCGCGGGAAAGAGGACAAAGACTCTGGAGCCACTAAGTCTGGGGTCTGTGGCCTGCCCAGACCCTGCTGTAAACAAGGTACACAGGGTTGCCTTGTGCAAGGCTGTGTTCTGCCCTAAAAAGGGTGAAGCAAGCCTATGGCTTCGTCTGATATGGTCAGTCTTGGCTAACTGCCATTTGATTGGCTATCCTGTGTGCAAAGGCCCATTAGTCTCAGGCTGTATGGATAAAAGGAGATGAGCAGGAAGCACAGGGTGCTCTTTGCCATTACAAGGTGTGNAGCTGAGGAATGCGGATGAAAAAATCCTGAGTCTGGAAAGAGAACTTAAAAACCTAGAAGGACAAAATCAGAGGCTTTTTGATTTAGTTTCTCTGCACATTATGCAAGCTGCAGAAGCAGCGTGTCTGCCGTACTCCCAAGCCGAGAGCTTACCAAAACCAAAACCATTACAGTATCACAGTATCACAGTATCACAGTATAAGCAAGGTTGGAAGAGACCTCAAAGATCATCAAGTCCAACCCATTACCACAGACCTCGAGACTAGACCATGGCACCAAGTGCCACGTCCAGACGTGCTGTCCTATTCAGCTGAAAACAGCTTCAATTCAGCTAGAAGCCAGAGTGAAAATGGTTTCAATGTGCCTAGCAGCCTCCAAAGAGAGGAAAAGTTGCCGGAAAATTTTCCTGGCGCTACAGCAGCAGCTGATACTGCCTCCTGCAAGCAGCACTTTGTAACATAAGCCGTGCGGAAAGGCTCGGAGCAGCCAGGAGGGAAAAGGCATCGGCTTTCCGAAGCCCAGAGACGTCCGCTCTGTGAGCCTTCGCTTGCGCAACATGACTGCCCGCACCGACGCGCCCAGCTCAGCCCCTTCGCCGAGCCGCGCCAAGCCAGCGAACCGGCAAACCTCAGCCTGAAAGGCACAGAGCACCAGAAACCTCACCGCAATCCAGCCCGCCTGCAAGCAGCAGATCCCAGGACAGCCGCGCCATGACTCCATCCGGCGACAAAGCTTCACCGTGCCGCAAACCCCAGCCGCGGGCAGGTATAAATCGCGACGCATCCCGATGTAATCCGAAGGGGAACTCCCGGGGAAAAGCCGCGAGCTTTAAACAGCAGAAAGCTGCTAACCCTGCGGCCTCAGCTGAGAGCACACGTGAGAGGCAGCACAAAGAAAGCCACGAGGTAGCATCACATGGCAAAAAGAAACTGCATTTCAGAGACCTGTCCCCAGCCACTGCTGAATCTGGAAGTCAGCGTTCCCAGAGGGACAGGAAAAGGCATCGCACCAGAAGGAGATCCCAGTTGTTACGATGATGACTGCCCCAAGGAGATTGTGAATCACCGTAATTGGTTTCACCCATCAAGGGAATACTGTGTTCAGAAACGACTTGATCGCGGGTTTCCAGAAAGTGAGGTCAGCCGAATGCCTTCAGAGTTACTGAAGATGGCAATACTGCTGATGTTTGGAATTCAGGTGCGCCTTGAGAGCGAATCCTTCCTCCTGATACTGGGGAATTCCTGTCACTGTGACACAAATCTGTCTCCATCTGGGGGGTGGCAAATTCAAAAGCTCTTTGCAGAACTTTGATTCAGTGTCACAAAAGCCAAACCCATCACTGGCCAAGGGGGTGGGGGGCTGATAAAGAGTACCAGGTATTGGGCTCAGAGCAACAAAGTTCTACACTGTTTCGTGTTATGCTCTACATAGAGTAATACGGTAATAGGGTTGTATACACTGTTTGTATAATGCATATAGTATGTAACTCACTGTGCATATGTGAAACCTGCTGTTTTGTATAGGACAACCTAATCCATACATGACAAGCCATACCAAAGGGTATGCAGCAGCAGCAGACAGTTCTTGCTGTGACAGACCTGCAGTCCAGGTACATGACAGCCCCGAGGAGAAAAGACATGCCATGGCCTGGTGAGCATGAGGGTGTCCCAGGGCTTTGCAGCTTGAGTTTCTTCCATTGCACATTTCTGTTCTGTCTTTGAATCTATTGCGTGCAGAACTCTTCACCCACAGCTCCAATTCTTAGAGCTTATAAATCCTGGCCTGTTTCATCTCACCCTGACAGTGGTCAGGGAAGGCACTTTGGGAAGGAGGGAGGCTGCATTTGATTTCTGTCCGAGGTCTACTTGTACTAAAGCTGGAAATCAAGGGAAGTGCAAGAGACAGAATGTTTGCAGTGAGTTTCTGCTGCTGGGTAGACACATCCAGCCCAAAGCAGTTAAGGGGCCTGGCTGCTCACTTTTGTGAAGTATTATACTCAAAGTTATGCCTTCTAAACCAAAGTAGTATTAGTTAGGACCGTTACATCATATTCTGATGGGATAAAAGCATGGCAGCAGCCACAGCCCTCACAGGAGGGAGGCTGCAGGGAGGGTGTGACTCTGGCTGGGGAACTCTCAGGTTCAAAGCCCATAGTGGCCTTCACAAAAGGGGAGATTCATTGTGTCCTAAGCTTGGGGTTTATGCAAAGGTCTAGCTGTTGATTATCTCTACGAGGTCCTGAAACTGCTGCTTTTGCCAGGGGTGCTCAGACGAAGGCAGACCTTTGGCCCGTCCCATACATGTGCTAGAAGTCAAACCCTTTACAAACATGAGTGGCTCTTTGGGAGTTCTGAGGAGAAGACAGTAAATCAAGATCAGGACATGAAAACAAGGGTGAGAAGGCCCAGCAGTGAAGAGCAAGATGAAGACTGTGATCTGGGGAACTGACAAGATCAGTCTCCCTGGAAGAAGCAAGCAAGCAAGCTGAAGCAAGAGCAAACAGTCTTTATCTCAGGTTAGGCGAAGCAGGCAGCCCAAAAGCCCCTAGGTTTTGTCTTTTTCCCTACCCACATATGCTCTCCCTGAAGGGAAAATTGAGCTTTCAGAGCTTTCTTTCCATGCTTTAGTCTGACTAAAGGTGACTCTGGCTCTGTGCAGTGAGGGCCATCTCCCTCCCCCAGATCAATATTTTAATAGGACTTATCAGAAAGAGAATGAATTGTTTACTTTCAAACCGCAGGATCCCATAAAGGGCGAGGCAAAGGTGGCCACTGGAAACAGAGGCTTGCACCAGCCCACCACTGCTGGCAGCTCCCAAGGGCAGACCAAGAGCTCCGAAGATCCTCAGCAGAACGGCGTGCAGCAGGCTCCAAGGACTCAGGTAAGTACCTTCCTGTGCTTGCTGGTGTGAGGAAAAAGAAATGCTCAAACGCAGTAAGGAAATAGTGCAGGTGGGTTTTGAATAGGAAGCACTTCAGCATGCCAAAATACCCCCAGGTGCCCGTGGCCTGCCTGTCATTTACCAGGACACCTGCACTTCTCTAGAGATTAGGCTTTAATTGGTGGGCACCCTGAATGTTTATTGTTTAAAATCCAAAAAGGGTGGCAGGAACCTGGCGGGAAGTGTGGTTACACTTCACCAGGGTTACAAGGAATGCTTCCATGCCCTGGTACACTAAAAGGACAGGGTCTGTGATCCATCAGGATACTTCTTGAATCACATGCTTCACAGTGATTTCAAGTGGAACATTCCAATGATATTCTGTACACAAATGTCTAGCAGAAGGTCAGTAAAAAGCAGATTGATAATTTCTTTTCCTCTGATGTTTGTACTTCGCATTCTCCCTGTAGTGTCCTGTAACTTTCCCACTGGTTTGGGTCAGTACTAAAAGCTGTGGCTATTTCTTTCTTTGAGTACCTTTTGTCTTGGAAATATTCCTGCTGAATTGATGGAAGTTTCCACAGAGCTGTGGAAGTCTTAACACTGCCTGTTTGCAGCTGCACCATTTGCCTACTGCCGTATGCATTTGAGAGTGCAGTCCAAAGGCTGCCAGGGCTTGCTGCTCTTTGCCCTCTACCTGCCAGTGACTGTCAGGCTTCTCCCCAGAGAGCTTCATTAGAGTAGGATCCTGCCTGACCTCTCCTCTCTGCTGCAGAGAGAAAGCTAAACGGAATGTAGGTGAGAAGAGGTAAGGAGAAATAACACCGCCCTGGCGAGGAATTGGCAGTGTGCAGCACTTACATTCCTTTGCCATTCATTTCTCACCGCTATAAGCCACGGCACAGACACTTGCACTACAAATAGCCTCGCTGACCTGGGGCCTTGCTACTGCAAGCTGCAGCCCATCCAGAGAGACCACCTTTGGCAAGCCACGCAGTCTGACCTGGTGAGCAGCCAGCGAGGGTTCTTTTCTCTGCTTTTCACCAGCCGAGGGCCACTCAGCTCTGCTGCCAGTCTGCTTCGGCTGAGGCTTCATTAGACCTGCTTGCAAACCGGCAGCAGAACTGCTGCACAGCCCTAGCGAGTCTGCTCTGACCCATGGATGCTGGCTGAACTGGGTCACATTGGTGGCACACACCCAGAAGGGACACAAAGCTGGAGCAAATGGTGAGGACTGGAGAGGAGGACCTGTTACACTGCAGAGTGTGCTGCTGCTGAGGCAGGCAGCCAGCTCGTCTCTGTGCATCAGGGTTTCCCCTTTGCTGGCATTTCAGCTTCTGGTGCTGTACCAGAGTGAGCTAAACTTCCCTGCCTGATGGTCTGCATAGTGACACCTGAGTTTGGGAGCCCTGTGCCCTTACCCTTCAGCATTTCCCATCACAGCTCCTTCCCCTGTCTGAAACCAGCCTGCATCTCATCTGGAGAGCAGATTGTTTTCTGGAGCATTCCCTTCAGAGAGTCATGTCCTACCCCACACAAGCCCCAGGGCTCCAGCTCGCCTAGAGGGAGCTGCTCACACACAATCTGGTACCTCTCACGAACTGCAACATGCCCGATTCAAGCCAGGAGCTGCCTCTCCTCCTCACATCAGCTGGTATGTAAAAGGGTGAGCTTTGGTCTCACCAGGTACAGACACATGAGTCTCCTGCACAGCTGTGCCCCGTTCAGCATCCCCTTTCAAACCACTTGGGTGTACAAAGAGCTGAGGGCAGAGGTTTGTGCCTCCCTGTGCTCCCAGCTGGAGCGCATGATGGAGTGCTGACAGCAGGCTGGGAGTAAAGCAGAGGCCTCAGGGCTATTAGCGTGGGAGCCACACAGGACAGGGAATTAGGAAAGATAAAAGATGAGATTGATGGGAAGGCTAAGCCCATAGGAGGGGTTCTCAGAGAACCTGACAGGCTGCCTTTGGAATGCTGTCACTTGCTTAACAATCTTTCACTACAATGCAACCAGACCCAGCAGAGCAGGGAGGGCCAAGTTCTGTCTCACAGGGGTAGCAAATGCTTCTGGGTATGTTAAGATGGGAGTGCACCTCCTGAGCTTCAGAAACAAGGAAACAGATAGGTTAGAAGCAGTGCAGCAAGACCCTCCACTCTCATCTCTTGGCACAGACCGCTCCAGCCACTGCCACGCTGCTCCCAACCAGTCCAGAGGCAGAAAGCTCAGCAGATACAATCCCAATCATTTTGGTCCACAGCACACCCAGGAGCTACCCAAATTCACAGATGGAACATTAATGCTTAATGGACTCTGGGCTCTTTGAAAGAGTTCTACCAGTCCCGGGGGGATACGGAGTTCCACTCTGCTCAGTTCTCTTTACCCCTCTCTCCTGAGGTGAGCAGAGTACACCACAGCCCGCAGCGAGTTAGCAGTGCTGTCCTTGCTGCTAAGGCACACTGACTGGCTGCCCTGCACTTCCACACCTCCCTTCTCTACCCAGGCAGTCAGTGTTCCCCCAGGTAGCACCCCAGGGTCTTGCAGAGAAGATCACATGAGCTGACACTCCTTACAGGTGAGTAAAAGCTGACACATGAAAGAGTAAGACACAAAGGCAGTGGCCCCTGCAGAGAGTGATTCCCTTCAGAAGTATGTCCCTCAGGACAGCACCCATCCCTGTCTCAGGGTGCCCACCCATCTCCTTTGCGTGTCAAGGCACGCTCCAGACCACTGAGCCTTTAGATCACTACAGGTAGCTGAGACAGAGCTTCCAGCTCAGGCCAGTTCAGAATCCCAGCTCCAGTCCTTGGTGAGAGCCCTGATGTCCCACCACATGCGCACGCGCTTCAGCGTGGTCTTTGTGCTTCACAGGTCTGACACCCCCACGCCGATGGCCTCCACGGACGGACACTGCTCCCACCAGAGCTGTGGAGTGTGACAATGGTGTTTGTGTCCAGTCTCTCAAACGCCATTATCACACTAAATAGCTACTGGTGGGCAAGACATCGTTCAGGAAGCCACCTGAGCTGCAGCAACACATTTCCCTGTGTGCTGTGGAATAAAGTGTCTGTCTACCTCAGAGGGGCTCTGCTCTTTCTTTCAGAAGCAAAAGCAGGGAAGCTGTGGGAAGTGAACACTGCCACAGGCATTTCCAGATTCCCACTGTAAAGCAGGTGGCACCTTCAGGAACCACCATCAGCACATCGTCACTAGGGTGTGGGTTTCATCACAGTCAGTGGGGCTATGACTGCCTCTGGGAAGCAAGGTCAGCTTGGGATGCTCTTCCTGTTGAAGAGACCAGAGGGAGGGAGTACTGCAGCCAGGCAGCTGATGCCAGGGTGCTCTGGCTGTGGCGCACCGTGCTGCCATGCAGCTGGCAGAGGCCTGGCCACAGCAAAGCAGCAGCTCTCCTCTGATCCTGTGAAGTGCACCTCTGCTGTGTGTCTGGGGGACAAGAACATGGTTCACTGCATGAAAAGAAAAAGCCAACAGGTTCTTGGTGAAAGGGTGGGAAGGGAAAGGTGAGAGCTGGGCTTCTCCCCAGCAGAAGATTGGGCCCTGTCCTTTGTTTGAAAGGAGCAGATAAATTAACTGCAAAAGCCACATCCAAACCATCTGGCACAGGACAAGACCACTCAGCTCTAACAGGGGACATTGCTGTGCCACCATTGCCAAACAAGCAGCCTCAGTCATCCAGAAACACAGCCAGAGTGCAGCAGCAACAGCAGGCTCCTGAAGCCAGTGCTCCCCTGCTGCCCAGGGCTCAGCCATGTGCAGTCATTTCACACCCACCACCTTTCAGGGCACACTCAGTGAAAGCAGCAGAGCTGCAGGTAATTGTGGCTTGTTTTTCAGAAGGGCCCTGCTGAGACCAAGCTGCCAGCTGAGGGAATCTCTGCAGGTGAGCTGGGCATGCAAGTGGGCAAGAGAGCTGGAACTCCTCTCTGCTCTGGCTTTGCAGAAGGAAAGCAGAAGTGACCTTGCCTGCAAGGCCCTCTGAGTAATGTTTTTGCAGCAGCTACTTTTCTTCACAGCCATGGAGAAAGAAATTAAGTCCTTTCCCCCCCTCACCACACCTGCAGTGCTTTCCAGGGAGCCTCTGCCAGCCTGATCAGTGCTGCTCACTGGCACTGCCAGTTTTCCTCCTTGAGGAACATCTGCTGTTTGTGTCCTCCCACACAGGGAGCCTCGCGTGCTGCTCGCCTGCACGCAGCATCCCTATGGCACCAAAGGAAAGGGCTGCAGATCAGCTGTCCTTCCTTCTGGACTAGCTTCATGACTGGCAGTGCCATCACAGCTCGTTCCACAGCACTCATCCCATTAGAGATGACAAGCATGCAGCACCACCGCTGGTGCCCCAGTGCTGGAGTGGCAGTACAGGTGCCCCAGCTTCTGCCTCAGATGTTATGAAGAACTCATTTGAAGTACTCAGACATAGAAGCATAGAATGGGAAGGTTGGAAGGGACCTCAAAGCTCATCTAGTTCCAATCCCCTGCCATAGGCAGGGACACCTCCCACTAGTACAGGTCACTCAAGGTCTCGTCCAACCTGGCCTTGAACACCTCCAGGGAGGGAGCAGCCACAACCTCCCTGGGCANAGTTGTGCTTGGGATTGTGCCTACCCAGGTGCAGGACCTTACACTTGACCACATCCACGTGGGCAGAGAGCTCCTAACCTCCCCCTGGAGCTCTGTGTGAGGATAGCAGTGCACGTTAATTCTCTCTCTTTATTGTCTATTAAAACTCAGAAGTTCCTAGCTGAGGCTTTATTGCAGAGCAAGGCAGCCTCTGCAGCACCCACCCAGTGCTCCATACACCCACGCGTCCTGGAGGGAAATAAAGAGCTTAAGCACAATGGAGCTGCACCTCTGCAGATCACTGCTGGGTGATGTGTGGGTACCCACGGGAGTCAGACCAACGAGCAACTCTCCTAGGAGCAGCAGCAGTTTTCTCTTGCTGTGTGGGACAGGGAATGGTTGGGAAGCACACTGCTTGCTTGCTAACTCCAGGGGATACACATGCAAGGTACAGCACTGGACATACCTCTGCTGCCTTCTGCAGCTGCCTCCTCTGGAGGTGCAGGGCCAGGCACTTTGTGCAGCAGGTGTGTGAGGAGCCCTGCCACAGCCCAGTCAGGCACAGATTCACATCCTGAAACTTAGCAGCCTGGCTTTTCCACTTGGAAACCTGCAGTGGACATAACTCAGTTCCTGTGGCATGGGTCTCTCTTCCCACACAGGTTAAAAAATGCTGCAGGCAATTTGGTTAAGAGTTTCTCAGTTACCCAGCTCCAGAGAAAACTGCACTTCAGACATCTCACATTTCAGGAGCAGGCTCTTTTCTACACCCACAGACTTCCTCCCTGTGGGTGAGGCCATTTAAGATCCCAAGCTGGAACCAGAGCCTACAGCTGGTTTCCAGCCACTGTGCACTGGCTTTCAGAAGTGCAAGCTGTCTCTGGAAACCCATGCAGGACTGGTGCTCCCTGATTCACTCACTGCCACCACTTAGCAGTGCAGAAGCATGTCAGGTGCACTGACAGCTCCACAGAAGGGCCCGAGGGCAGCTCCTGCTGAGCTGGGCAGTTCTGAGGATTTCAGACACTTCTGGCAAGCAGATCAGTTTAGGAGCTGTGTGTGGAACGCTTTGTGGCTGCGACTTACACCCTGAGATGCCCAAGGCAGGCAGAGCTGCCAGTTGTCAAGCACAGCAATTATTAGCAAAGGGTTTCTTGAAAGAAGCTAAGATGAAAATGTAGCCATGGGCAGACAAGCAGGCTGCTGCTCATCACTTCCCACCAGTTTCTGCCATGCACACTGCAGCTCTGTCACTGTCTACCTGCATTGCAAACGTTTTATGTTGTGGCTCAGACACCTTGGCAAGGAACTGAGGATGTTTTTGGGAGGGACCTGCATAGCAAAGGGACTCCTACCACAGAGTCCCTGCCTGTCAAACAAGGCAGGCAGGAGGGAGAACAGAGCTCAGCACCCCTGAAAGGAGGGAGCAACAAGGCAAACAAGGACACACCACAGCTCAGTTCCCTTCTTCCCTTCGGATGCAGCAGAGCACAGGTGCCTGAGCACCACAACAGGGCAGGGCTTCAGCACTTGCCTGGATGGCTTTAACCTGAGGTCACAGGTCAAGCATCATCTGCTTTGGGTAGGTGTCTGTGTGGGATTCTCTCAGTGTAACTGCAGCTGTAGCTGAGCTCCAGGGCAGTGAGTGCTACCAGGACCATGTGACACACTCAGAGTTGAGCCTTTTGTTCTCCTGTGCAAAAACACTGCTTGAAGCCAGCCCATTGCTGGGGCTCCTACCACTGCCAGTGCAGGGACAGACTTCTGCAGCTGGCTCACACCCTCTTGTGATGTGTCCATGAGCAAACAGAACAGGTTCAGCAAACTCCTGAGCAGTGCAGGCACATCCCTTGGCGCCAGGGCACTTAACCCAGAGCTGAGGCTGGATGTTACGTGATGCTCTGTGTGCACATTTACTCTGGGGGCTCAGTAACAAGAAAATGAAAATCAGCTGTTGAGTACATGCCAAGGTTAAGTGAGAGATGAATGGAAAATATCAAATCCATCAAAACAAGAACAGATATCCAGAACGTGGCCTGAGCTCTTAATTAATGTGCCTGGAGGACAGTTCCCCACAGAGGAAAACATTCCAGAGATGCACTTGTGCTCACTGCCAGGGGACTGGAATGCCATCACCTTCTGAAGGCAACAGAGACTTCTCTTGCATTGTGTGGCCACATGGAGCATAAGCAGCTTCACTCAGATCTATGGCTTCTGCTGGGCTCATTCTGGCCACAGGTGCCAATAAGAGTCTCTCCAAGGAAGCTTGCATAGAAAACCAGGAATTCTATGGAGAATCACACAAGCTGCCCATCCTTTGCTGATGACATCATTTTGGAGGGACCTTAAAGACAACAGCTAATTTGGGGTGGCAGAAGACAGGCCCAGTTACAAATGCCTTTTGTTAAAAGATTTGTTAGCAGGAAAAGAGACTACAAGAATAGGATTGGAGGAGGACTATTAATATGCAAAAGTCTGGGAAAGAAACCATTTTTTGTCTATCAGCCTGAGCAACTATACTGTGCAAAACTTTTCCTAAGCATCATTTTAAATACATTGGTGTTTACATGGCAGCTGAACCCACAGGGTCACAGGCACAGGCACGACAGGGAAGATGCTCTCCAGTGGCCTGTGGTGCACTCAGTGTCCAAGGTTCAAGACGTGCAGGTACCAACCCACAGAAAGGTTGTAAGACAGTCCAGGCAGATGGCTTAGGCTGTCTTCAGCACCTTGCCCCAGTGTTAATCTCAGGTACCAAGACCATAGAAGTGGCTCCTTTGTTGCTGGGATGATATCAAACCAGTGCCATAAGGGAAGAGTCTGAAGGTATCCCTGCACCTGGTCGCTGGTGCCCAGCACTGCTGTGTGTCCCCCAGAGGAGTTTCCACAAGACAGGCCAGTGCAGGTCAGTGCTCTGAAGAAATGAAGTCTCTAGGCTCTCTTGCTTTCTTGGGTGCTGCTTTCTTTGCTGTCGAGGAGCCAGTCAGAGTTTTGCTTTTCAGGGATGCTACTTTCCTCTGCTTTTGATGAGCGGTCCGGAGAGACTTCAGCCCCATCATCTCACAGTACTTATTGCACTGGTGGAGGGCTCTGAACTGCTCAATGAAGGAAATGGAGCAGTTGCCTTTAAAACCTTTGTATCTGTAGCAACAAAGGAAAAAGAAAGCCAGACAGGGTTTCAAGATTCGTTTCCAGCACAGGGAGGCAGAGCATGGCTGTTGACTCAGAAGCAACTTGGAAACACTCACGAGTCTCTTCCACCCATACTGCTTTGAGAAGCACTAACAGTGTCACAGAAAATCAAACTGAACCAGAGAGAACACTGCTGCACTCAGCAGGGCAAACATTGCTGATAGATAAGCTCCTTACTGCAACAGCTTGCCAGGTTTTCTTCTACAGAGAATGGTGCCAGTGATGAAAACATCACAAACCACCCTGCACCAACGGGGTGGTTGTGCCTCCATTTATAGCTAGCTGCAATAAATCCATCTCCAGTGCTCCTCTGCAGAGAAGAACTGAAAAGCTGAGCCCTGGGGTTGGCTGCGCTCTTAGCATCAGTCCTTCCACCGTGGGAGGGAAGAAGTCTCCTCAGGGCATAGTGCACCTCTGCAAGTCTCTCTGGCATACCGAGGGGAGAGTTACTGCTTCCTCAGGCATGCACCAATATTGGCAGTCCCCCTTGCAGCCTAAAAATGCCAGCTCCATGCCTTGGTGCTGCTTTTAAACAGTCGCAACTGCCTGCAGGGGAGGATGGACCCCAAATGACCCCAGACAAGCTACTGCAACCATGATGAAAGCTTTGTAGATAATTCTAAAGTGAACAGCATCCCTTAATCTGCTAAGGAATTAAATCACTGCTAGTGGTTAACTTCAGCAAGAAAAACAATCTTGAAGTTCAGTTGTCTTAAGTATTTAAGAGCTCTTTTTGTCTTCTTATACTGCATGTTCAGATTCTTCTTTGAAGTCAGAGGCTCTGAATGTCAAGTCTGTATTTCAGCAAGGTAAAGCTCCATGTGTACTTCACTGTTACTTGCCATGTGAAGCTGTTAATGCCAGACAAGGTTATCCTCTAAGTTACTAACTGGAAGTAAGCCTGCCCCACTCCAGAGGAACCCCTCAGTCAGCATAGTGTAAACAGCCAGGTGAACCTCAAATGGTCTGGAGGAGTTTGTTTTCCTCTCCAAGCAAGTTAGGTGCTTGCTGTTACCCACAGAAGTGGCCATAGCTACTACACCCTGCAGCTCAAAAAGACAATGAACTCTTCTACCACTCTCTGGAGAAGGAACAGGCTTGAGACTTCATACATGAGCTCCCTGACTAGAACCAACAGGTGTGTATGCTCCAGGCAGAGCATGCTCCAGGAGTAAACCTGCCTGTCTTGGTGCCAAATACTGATCCTGACTCCAGAAACCAGTCCTTGCACTGCCAGCAAAGAGCAGGAGCTCAGACCCAGCCAAATATTCTGAGTATTTCTCAGCTATATTCTGTTAACCACTGGGTCTTCCCAGCGAGTCCCAGTGGCAACCAGAGCTGATGCTGCAGCAGTGTGTGCAGCACAGAGATCATGAGGCTGTGCGCAGCCAGCCTCTGGGCAGCATCTGCTCACTGCTGTCTGAAACCCTGCTCAGGAGCTCCATTGCTCCTGTGCTGGCTGTGGCTGTGTTCTGGCAGAAATACCAGCAATGAGTAACCTCCAGGGTGTCAGCTAGGTGAGAAGCTTCACTGCTCTGGATGCTGACTGCTCTGCCTGTGGCTGCCAATGGCCCTGCTTTCTCCTGCATCTCTCTCTCATTTCCTAGGTAGCCTTTTTACTGCGGCTAAAGAAAGTCTCACACCATAAAATTTTGATAGCATCAGTTTCTTTATGGAAATCATCTTGGAATGAAAAAGTTGAGCTAAAAATAAAACAATCCACTTCTCTTGTGAAGTAAATAAGCCTGTGAAGTGACCTTCCTGTCTGCATTTGGCATTTGTCACTTCCTGCATGTCTCTGAAGGAACTGAACAAAGAGCAAACACAGCAGCATCTGCTTAGACCATGCTGTGAGTAAGAGACCCTTGAAGTGAACAACTGCATGCTCTGCTCACCTGCTCCAGCAGCTGACAAGTGGTAGGAGTGTGCAGTAAGAGCATAAACACCTTGTCCACGAGAGACAAAACAGTTCAATACAAGTGATTGGTTTATCTTTCCAGCTTTGCTCCTAAATCGAGACATCCTCTCAAAACCATAGGTTTGCATCTGATCCTGTGGCTACAGCTGCGGATTTGGAAACACCTCTTGTCCATTTTGGAAGGTGAGAAGCATGACTGAGCCCCCGTCATGCAGAGAGCCTCAGGCCTTACAGCAGCCACATTAAAACTCATCCAGATGTAGATGGGGCAAAGTTTTGCACCAGAGTTCTCCCAGCTGCTTGCTGATCACTGCCCCCACAAAGCACTCCTTGTGCGCTCCCTTCTGGGCAGCCCTAATGACCAGAGCTCCGCTGTGATTTGGCAGGGCTTGAGAGCTGAACTGAAACCATTCTGTGCTGTTAGGGCCTGTGGAATGTCTACCTGGGGGTAGGTGCCTCTCAGTGATTGGCTTCTGACTCTGCAGCCCATATTACCTCCCTATGTTTTGTGTCCAGTGGCACCAAGTGACTGAGCACCCCCAGCCCTGAAACAGGGACTTGTCACCTTGCACAGCCTGCTCCACTCAGAGCTGACAAATAAAGCCAGGACAGAATTCCAGCTCCCAAACTTGGTGCTTGGCCCAACCCAAATCTTCCTTAAATCTGAAGGGGGAATACTGGATTTGATCGCAGGCTTAACCTCCCCAATGCCTCTCGTAGCACGTTGAGGTAAGCTCGGTCTAGCCGTGCCCTGACACCAGGCAGCCTTTCAGATCTGCCTCTGGCAGAGAGCTCTCTGCCGGCCGCCCCGAGCCTGGGTCACCACGGCCCGTGTGTGCGTGGCGTCGGCGGACGAGCGCCTCGCCTTGCGCACCGCCTGGCAGCGCGCTGGGTGCCAGCCCTCCGCTGCAGCTGCGGCTGCCTGCCCGGCCCGGGGGAAGGCTCCACAGCGCCCCTGGCGGCCGCGCTGCAGGCACGCGCCGGGGCTGCGCTTCGCGGCTCGGCGTCGCCCTCTGCTGGCACAAGCGGTACTGCAGCGCGCTCCGAGCGCCCGCTCCCTGCGCTGGCGCTGCGGCTGCCCCAGCCCGCTGCGGAAAGGCGGCGGGAAGGAGCAGAGCTACGTGCCCTCAATCAATCTAGATCAAGACATCAATCTCTCCACAGCCTCTACAGTAAGGAGGGAAAGATGAAGCCGAAGGATCCAGAAATGCTGGATCCCCCCAAACCCATTAGCAGCAGGGAGCAATGATGAACACAAGAAGTTAAGAGGTGCTGTTGGTGGTGCTTAGCTCAGAAGAAACACTGGGGTTAAGTAACAACCAGGAATAATTCCTGGCAGCTGCTCTCTTGGCTTGTGCAAGTTCATTGCTAATAGCTTGCACTATGGCATTCACTTACTTGAAAGCCTGAGGAGCCTGTGTGGAGGGCAGGAGGGGTAGGTTGGGTTTGCAGGGTGTCTTTTCCCCTATCACAAGTTTAATCTCACAGTGAAATTAGAACTGTATTTAGATTACATTCCTATCAGAAATATCAACGCCCTTCCATTCATCAGGGACCACAGAAGCGTTTCCCGAGGATATTTTTGGTTGGCTTTGATGTGATTGTCTCAGGCTTCCAAACAGGGCGACAGAAGACCTGTCTGTGCTCAGGGAGGTCATTATCTCTGCAAAGGCTGGCTGAGGAAGCTGGGGATTTCTGAAGGCAGTGATGCCAAGCAATCAGCTGTGCATCTTTCTCTCCCACCACAGTTAAAGCCACAGCACTCAGACCACGTCTGTCCCCCACTGCAGGTAAGCCAGACAAGCTGTTGGCCCCATGGCTGCTCACTACCCCAGCACAGCAGCCAGCCACACAGATGAGCTCTGTGCCTCTTGGCTTTCCTTACCCAGGCTCGGGGAATCCAAAATGAAGCTGCAGACATGAATGTGGAGGTGTCCTTCCCAGGAAAGGGGCATGAAAGAGACACACAGAGCGGCAAATGCCTGCTGTCTAGCAGCTATGTGGCAAGCAAAAGGCTGTTCCTGAAAAGAAATGCTACTCCCTTATACGTAACCGAGGTGATCCTGCTACAGCTTGCACTGTACATCCATTTTCTCACTCCCCCTTCCCTTTCCCCGGTCTAAGATGTGTTCTCACAGGATCACTTCCACAGTGATGCTGATTCCAGAGAACAGTGTTGCCTAAATTAAATTTCTCTGACTTTGTTTTCTAGCAGGGTGAATCAACTTCATTTGGTCTGGTTTTACTTTGGAGTGTAGCCAGGAGTGTAAGTTCTGAAGGGATGCCAGTCTGCAAATGTCGTGGATTTCCCCAGAATGTTCCAAGGTGAAATTGTAAACAGCTGCAGAGACTCTGAGGTTTTTTCCCTGCCACAGGTATATAGACAGGCTCCGGCTTAGCTGAATACATGTGACAGGATCTGCTCTTTGCTCTCACCTTCTCAGAGAACAGGAATTGAAAGCACTGGTCACAGGCATTTGCTGCCATGCCCTCTCCTGTTCCAGCAGCCAGCAGATTTGAATGGCTGCCTACACCATGTTCTTTGTGCCTCTTCCCACCAATGGCTCTCTTGGCCCGTGGTATAAATAGAAGATTTAATTAATGGAAGATTAGAACAAAAACTAAGAAGTGAGAGGAAGTGAGAGCATTAAAAGCCTATGTCTTTGCACACATGCTTAAGCTCCCCAGAAAGACCTGCAGCCATTGCAGAAGGACTAGGAAACAGGCCTCTAGAAACACTGTGAACAGAGCTTTTGTTGTTGCTGAGAGGAAGGAAAGAGAGATCAAGTCCTTAACACATTTCCTGTCTTGTCAGGTTAAGGCCCACACAAAGCTAAACAGACACCTTCCCTCCACCCACACAGCTGGCAGGAATACAGGCTCCAGAAAAGCTTAGAGCTCCCAGAGCTCTGAACTGAGGACAGTCTCTCAAACCTTGTGCCATGCTTACACACTCTAAAGCTTTGGCATTCTGCTGGCTTCAAGAGGGGCTTCAGCTGAGTTCTCTCGTGCAGCCCCTGCACCATCCCTAGGAACTGCTCACAGAAAGGGCAGCGAAACTTTGGCCCTTTCAGAGCACCTCCTTCCCTGGCTCCCACAGTGCTGTGACAGATACCCTCTCTTCCCTCAGTGGAAGAGTAGGAGGGGAGAAAGGGCAGCTCAGCTGCTGGTGGCAGCAGCCAGTTGCAGGACCGGACAGGTACCAGCACTTGTACTGGCATGTGCTGGGGCAGCTGCCAGTGAGCACAAGCTCTGGCTGCAGCAGCACCCAGGCCTGAGCCATTTGCTCCATGGGCAGAAGCTCTGGACAGCACAAAGAGCAGGTCTTTCATTGAAGCCCAGGCTGGAGCTGCTGCTGGCCCTGCCTTTTCCAGCCCTACCTTCCTCCAGCTGATGTTCACCAACAACATTGCCTTGCTGCCTGCAAGTCGGCAGAGCCCTCGCTTGCGCTCCCGGGGGGCCATTGGAGTGGGCCTGTTCTGAGAGGGGCATGGAGCAAAAGCAAAGCCCAGCACGCACCAAAGCCAACCCTGTACAGCTAAATGTGTCTCTCTTGTAGGTGGGTTCCCATAAATGGGAACAAAGGAAAGTGAAGAGTCAGATGAGGATTGTTTTGTTCCTAAGTTAAAGCAAGGCTCCCCGCCCAGTGCACCCTCCCCCCACATATTTACGTGGTGAGAGCCTGGTGTGCAAAGCAGAGCGTTGCTGAGGAATGCATTTCCACTCACCCTTTGGCCAGCGTTGCTATGCCAACGTCAGTTAACTTCATTCCCACACCTACAAGGCATCAAGCAAACAGAGAGCTTATGTTACAGCAGGATTTCCAGCCCTCCAGATGCAAAAGCACTACACAGAGAGGCATAAATACTGTTTATTGATCCCATCACCTGTCGCCGTTCTCCCCCATCAAGGTACCCCAGGGAGAGCGTTTGTGCTGTGTCAGGGCCAGCCTCCTACCAGCCGTTTACTGGGAGTAGGGTGAAAAACAGAGCAGGACCTGCTTGCTGTGCCAGGCTGTGGAGGGCAGCAGGACTACTGCTTGATGACTGCAGTATAAGAAGCACCCAGGGCCTTTGCTCGTGCACCTGCCCCAGGATGTGTGCATTCACTGAAGGGCTGTGATGCTTTCGAGCTTGGCCTTCCATGTTTGGCAGCAGGAGCTGCGTATTTGCTCTGCCAGCCAGCAGCGAACCTTCTTTGGACTTTGGGTGGGATTCAGAATCTTCCACTCATTCAGCATTTGGGAAAATTTGGGGGGGTTAACCTGTGCCTTTGTTGTGCCAGTTTTTCCTGTACAGGCAAAGGATGGTCTCAAGACCACTTTCCTTGGAACACACCCTTGGGGATCTCAACTGCCACGCCTGAAAAATGCAGCCTAGATGCTGGAGTAGGAAGGTGGCCTGAGGGGAAGGATGCTTCTCTTCAGCAGCACCAGGCCTGCTGGCCATTGTGGCTGCAGCCATCACAGAGGCTCCAGTGCCATTTCTGCTGCTGTGCTCCTTTCAGCCTGCAATCTTGTTTTCCCCTGCCTTTAAATTACCTAAGGGGTCTTGTTTAGATGGCTTGTTGCTCATTGTCCTGCCCAGGGTACTTTCTAGGAGCCCACCTTCTCTTGTTTCTCTTTAGAAAGGGTCTGTCTTTGTCTCAGATACATCTGTGCACACTGTGCTGGGCACGGGGCCACATCTCAGCAGCCACAGGAGCAAGAGGGCAGCAGGTAGCAAATGCAAGGAAAGTTTGTTTGAAGGAACATGTTCCTTTAAACCTAGCCAGGACCTCCACGTGGAGCACTCCACTGCTGAGAGACTGTTGGTGAAAAGAATGGAGGACTGGGATGTCATTAACAGCTACAGACTTTGATTCACAGGACATTCCATGACCTTCTGGGTGTCAGACTGGACACATGCTGAGTGTGCTGATTTATGAGGGGTCATGCAGAACAAGAGACTGTCAGGTTTGGTGTTTTCTTTCCCAGACTGTCCCCTCTCAAGAACCCCAGATGGTTTCTGTGCTGATTAGACACGCTCCACGACACTGCACAGGTGAACACAGGCCAGCCCCTGCTGCCACAGCAGCAACCCATTCGTGTCTGTCTGTCCCTTAGGGGAGAGACAGTGCTCTCAAAAGAGCCCAGATAACAAAATGCCCAACTCTCTCCATCTCTCATCTTGCAGGAGATGCTGCAGGAAACGGGCAGAGGGCCAGACTTCTGCCTGCATCTGGAGGCAACTCTGCCCCCTGGGAGGTTTGGGAAGGAGCATAGGCAGCCTTGCCAACGGGACACAGAGAGCCAGGAGTAGCATTGGTCAGGAGGAAGCCTGGGAGGTTCTGCAGCTTGGGACTGACTGTGAGTGGTCACCAGCTCGCATCACAGGAAAGCCATTTATTGTCCTCTCCAGACCACTCACCTTGCAGGTCAGTGACAAGCAAGCTCCCGTTGGTCTTCTCATACACCCAGTGCTGGAAGGTGCAACACTTCTGGCCAGCTTCTGAATCTCTTCTCAGGAAGTTGATTTCTTTGCCATCCCTCACGGAGTACTTCACAAACTCCCCGATCAGCTCCTCCTCCACTGTGGCGTAGGGGATGTTATTAGCGGGGCGATGAACAAGGAAAATAGGAATGATCCTAAAATCAAGGGATACAAACTAATGAAATCCAGAGAGTTCTGGCCAGGGAGGGAGCAGCTTATGAACCATTTCCTGTCCTGATGTGAACAGTTTCCTCTGCCATTATGTCTGAATCATGTCTTTTGCCCACTATGTCTTTACTGCTTCCTACCCCTCTCCAATGGGGAGGGCACCTCTCAGCACCTTGGTACTCAGTGTCATTTAGGCCATGACTCTGGCTGCAGCACCGTTCTCAGGTCTCCCCTTTCTGTGACCCTAGCAGTCACAGGCTGTATGTGGAGCTGTGGCATGGGACAGTATCTATGCACCTCTGGCTACCAAAAAAGAATTTATTTATACTTACTCTGGCACCTCCCCGAAGCCTTCCAAGGGTTCAGCTTCAGCTGCATAGATCTTTGCATACTCTCTGGCAGTGTTCTGGACATAACATTCCTACGTCACAAAGAGAAGCACCTATGGAGTACAGCTCCACAGAGAGCAGCTGTTTGATCCCTGCGAGACAGCTTCCAGGGACAGGAAGCTTACCTGCAGTGCCAGCTTGTAGTTCTTCTGAACTAGGTCATCCTTGCTCTTGGTCCCGTAGGTGATGGCACTGTGCACTTTGAGCACACAGGCGTGGCCAGGGCCGAACACCGGCACCAGGCCTCGCATCACTTTGCTGCGGAAAGCTTTGCGGTGCATGCCCTCACCAAAGTGAAGCTCCTCTGTGGCTATGACTCCGTGCAGGTTCCCACCAAAATAGCTGTCCCTGATGAAATCTTCTCTGAACATCAGCTGCATGAATTCGATTTCTTCCACACCTGAAAAGCAATGCACTGTGCTCTGCACAGCATCCTTCTGCAGGCAGAGGGAAAGGCGGGCACGCAGGAAGGAATGGTCTCTGCTCCATGGAAAGAGGCCTGAGTGGGGACCCCAGCTGGCACAGAAAGGTGGCAGTTCAGGTTCATAGGGAGAGCATGCAGAGTGCAGCAAACAAAACAGAGGCACGAGGTCACAAAGCTCTTTTGAAAACTATCAGGGGAGCTGTAAACTGGAACTTGGAGTGAACTGAAGAGGCTCTGAGGTGATACACAGACCCTGCCAACTCTACTTCTTCAAGAAGGCAGAGACAGCAATGAAGGTAACGTGCAGTGGTGGATGCAGATAGGACAGGTCTGTGCTCAGAGCACTTTCTTCTGAGGCTAGCAAGGCTTTTTGGACAAGTCAGAAGCTGCTGGTACAACCAGAGCTTGTTTGAGCTCTCAGCTTGGAATGTTTTCTGGGATAGATTCGCGGAGTGCTTGCAGAGGCACTCAGCTGAAAGAGGCCTCAGGCCTTAGCCAGGATGACCACGATGGACACCTGCCTTTCTGTGGTAGTTTGGGAGCACACTTCCCTAGTGCCAACCACACTCACTACAGCAGCTCCACTGCTGCAGACTGGCATCTCTGAGTGTTCCTGTTCAAGCTGACAAGCATCAGCTTAAAGACAGGTCATTCAGCAAAGGCAGGAGGAAATAACAAGACTTTGATTCCGTAAGTGACTGGGAGTAGGAACCACACTGCTACAAATGGCAGTGTCAGTTTCAACCAACAAGTGACTACATCAGCTATGGTGATCTCTGTATTCAGGGCAAATTGGTACAATGATTTTCCTTCCCAGCTGTGGAGTCTGAAGGTATCAAGTGGCATAGGAGTGTGTGCCTAAGTTTGCTAAAGGTGAAATCAAGCAGAGTTATGGTTTTTTATGCCTTTAAAAGGGCACTGGAATACAGAAAGGGGGAAAAAATATATATAAGGGGAAAAAAAAACCCAGTGGCTAAGGCTAAGCACAGAGAGAAACTAAAAGATTCTACCAGCACCTCAAGTCTCTCAAATCCCAACACAGCAAGGACCATCAGTGAACAAGATTAACAGGAAAGTAAAAGGAGCATGCTCCACAGCAGTGAAGCCCTTCCAGCTGGCCTCTGGTTCAGATTCTGTGCTCTATATTGCCTCTCTGGAGCACAGGGCAAGCAGTGCACATGCAAAGCTGGAGTCAGAAGGCGCCTTAACTGCACCTGAAGTTCTCCCTGCTGCTACTTGAAAAGTCCTGCCTCTATTTTAACAGGGAGTGCAACATTTCACCTCTCTCCTCTGGAAAAACGAAGCCGAATCAGCTGGCTGGCTGAAGCGCTCGATGAGGACAGCGTGTCCAAACCGCTGAGCCCGTCCGCAGTGCCCTGCCTATCTTTAGCTGCAGCACAGCCAGACACAGGCCAACACATGGGAAAGCTCTCCAGATCTCCAGGGAGCACAGTTACACTTGCACTGACCATGTGTGCAAACACCACTGGCAGGTTCCCATGGCAGAGAGCTGTCAGTGCTCTGCAGGTACCTGTATGGCACCATGCGGCGCTGCCAGTGCTGCACCTGAGGGGCCAGGTCCTGGAAATGGTCAGGGACTGGAGCAGCTCTGCTACGAGGACAGGCTGAGGGAGCTGGGGCGTTCAGCCTGGAGAAGCAGGCTTTGGGGAGGCCTACAGCAGCCTGCCAGTAGCTAAAGTGGGCTACCAGAAGGCTGGAGAGAGACTGTTCACAAAGGCCTGCAGGGACAGGATAAGAGCAATGGCTTCAAACTAGAGCAGAGCAAGTTTAGACTGGATGTTAGGAACAAGTTTTTTACTATGAGGGTGGTGGAACACTGGAACAGGTTCCCCAGGGAGATGGTTTGAGGCCCCTTCCCTGGAGATATTCAAAGTGAGGCTTAACAGGGCTCTGGGCAACCTGAGCTAGTTGAGGATGCCCCTGCTGACTGCGGGGAGGGTTGGTCTGGATGACCTCTGGAGGCCTCTTCCAGCCTGGACCATTCTATGACCTAACCAGGGGCTACACAGACAAGTTCAAACCAACACTTTGGCACTCCAGGTACTCCCTCGCCCTGCACAGAGCATGCCAGCCTAGAGGCAGGGATTTCACCTACAAAATTCCACAACTTCATTCCAATTTCATCTTTACAGCACAGCAAAAGCAAGTGCAGAAAGGGAAGGGCAGTTTGCACTGAGGCAGTGCTGGCTGAGTGGCTGCAGCGAATTCCCAGAGTTTCCCATGGGATAACTGCCAAAGAGTCTTGGTCTGGTTGGATTTTCCATCCTTATTCCCATTTGGAAATCAGGAGGAACAAAGACCTGAGCACACATCCAAGCAGATGTGTCCACTTACCTTCACAGTTCTGAAAACTCGAGAGCTGCTCCAGCACTACAAGGAAAGAAAGGAGAGGTTGTGTGATGCAAAAGTCAGGCAGGGAACCTGCCCTGCTGGGGCCAGCAATTAGCAGCAGCCACTGGGGCTTACCCTCAGCAGTCAGATTGAACTCGGCAGTCACCTTCCCATAGGTGTTGCTCAAGCAGCAGTAATACATCCCCTGGTCTTTGCTGCTGGCTTTAGCTATTGCCAGAGAGACGGGAGAGTCGTCCTGGGCACTGGAACAGAAAAGGTTCATTCCCACATTAGTACTTCTGGAAGATCTGTCCTAATTACTCCTCCTATCTCTCCTCCTGCCCTGGAGCTTCTGCCCCTCACTGCAAAGACTGACTCAAATGTGATGCAAGCAGACAGAATCCTTTCTTTTGCCCTACCTAGGAGTGTTCAACCTGTGATGTGCTTCACAGCAGATGATCCTACTGCAGTGAGAGAACAGCTCCTCGGTCACACCCAGCAGTCAGCACAAGGCATCCCAACACTCCTGCCAATCCCGTGGCCAAACATACAAGGCCTCGACATAAAACACCCAACTCTCCCAGTCTGGTCTCACAGCAGAGGGCTTCCAGCTCTCCCAGCACTGCTGTGGCCTCCTCTGGCCACACTCCAACAGGTCCCTGTCTGTGCGGTGCTGAGGACTCCAGAGGTGGCCCCAGCTCTGCACAGGGTGTCTCAGCAGAGGGGCAGAATCCCCTCCCTGCCCCTGCTGCCCACGCTCTGGGGCTCAGCCCAGGGCATGGCCAATTTTCTGGGCTGCAAGTGCACGCTGCCAGCTCACATACAATGTTTTGCCCACCAGTACCCCAAGCCCTTCTGTGCGGGGCTGCTCCCCTCCACCGCGCAGCCTGGGCTGACACTGCAGGACACTACATTCTCCTGCTGGCTGCTCCAGCAGCTCACTCCCACCACAGCAGGACTGCCAGCCTCCCACGGTAGCCAAGAGTGTTTGTGCTGTTTGGCTGGGTGCTGAGCTTCACACTTCATTTCATCTTTCCCAGCACTTGGAAGCTGGATGAGACTGGTTGTGAGTAGGCTGAGAGGAAGCAGCTGGTGACAGAGTGCCAGCTATGACCAGTATTAATGCCCTGTGTGAAGACAGGCTGCCTGATCACCCCCTTTACACTGGTTTCCTACACCTACCATACTAACCCTCCTCGCAGGTACAAGAGGCAACCACTGGCCTATTCTCCCAAAGCTCTTCAGAAACTATGGATCTTGGGAAGCATTCACTCACCTTCGGTGCAGCCGAGCCAGCAACTTGGAATCCTTAGTCCATGTAATGCTGGAGTCACCATGAATGTCACCAAACTGACAGCAGAGCTTCAGGTTTCCAGAGCGATCGGGGAACAGCTCTGCCTGGATCTTCTTCAGCAGCTTGGGAGCTTGACACAAGAGAGCCCCAGTTTGGGATGAGAAGGGATTAGAAGACAATGACATGGCTTTGGCATCTTGGAATGACTGCAGAGTTTAAGGATATGAACTTGACAGTGCTGTGCTTTCTCCTGAGGCAGAAACAAGGCTTTCAAACACTGTGGTTTTAGAAGCCTCATTCAGTGCCCCACACTGCCAAGGGAATCATTGACAGAAAGACACTTATGGCATAGGTCCCACGGGAAGCTGCAGGTGACAAAGGCATCCACACAGAACAGTTCTCAATCAAAACACATTCCCTCTGACTAAAGGACTGCCTGGGTTTACCAGCAAGAAAAGATGCCCATTTTCAAAAAGGGTAGGAAGGAGGAGCTGGGGAACTCCAGGCCAGTCAGTCTCACCTCTGTGCCCAGTAAGATCATGGAGCAGATCCTCCTGGAGGCACTACTGAGACAGGAGAATAGTGAAGAGGTGACTGGGTACAATCAGCGTGGCTTCACCAAGGGCAAATCCTGCCTGACAGACCTGGTGGCCTTCTATGAACAGGTCACAACATGAATAGCTGAGAGTGAGCAACTGATGGCATTTACCTGGCCCTGAGCAAAGCCTTCGGCACTGTCCCGCACCACATCCTGGTCCCCAAGCTGGTGAGACATGGGTGTGATGGGTGCAGCACTGGATGGGTAAAGAACTGGCTTGATGGCTGCACCCAAAGAGTGGCTGCCAATGGCTCCATGTCCCAGAGGAGGCAGTGACAAGTGGAGTCCCTCAGGGATCAGTCCTGGGACCAGTCTCGTTCAACATCTTTGTNTGCAGGCTGGAGAAGAGGAGGCTCCCAGGTGACCTTATTGTGGCCTTCCAGGATCTGAAGGGGGCTACAAAAAAAGCTGGAGAGGGACTTTTTAGGCTGTCAGGTAGCAACAGGACTCAGGGGAATGGAGCAAAGCTGGGGAGAGTCAGACTGGAGGTGAGGAGGAAGTTCTTCACTGTGAGAGTGGTGAGAGCCTGGCAGGGGTTGCCCAGGGAGGTGGTTGTGGCCCCATCCCTGGAGGTGTTTAAGGCCAGGCTGGATGAGGCTCTGGGCAGCCTGATCCAGGGTAGGGTGTCCCTGCCCATGGCAGTGGGGTTGGAACTGGATGATCTTTGTGGTCCCTTCCAACTCTGATTCTATGATTCTATGCCACAGTAAACTCAAGTGACAAAGTGCCTGAGCTCAGTCTCCAGGGGGTTCCAGGAACACATCTAACACAGGCTCCAGGATGAGACCTTTTGCAGGTGATGGTTTCCTTTCAGCCTGGAGGAGGGTGGGTATCTATCTGCATCTGCCAGTGTCAGTGGCCTTAGCTTCACTCTTCAGTGACTGGTTTTCCCCTCTCAAGTCCCTACCTTTCCAGCCACAGGGCATGGTTCTTTGCTCAACACTGACCATCACACAAACAGGTCTGAGAAGTCCTCAGCCCCAGCCTGGGGAAGGTGCCAGTGACCTGCTGCTCTGCTGGCATTTGTTTGCTGGCTCACAGAACACTCCAGGGACTTTGCCTGTGGGCATGGTGTGAGTGGGAGGACAGAGGGCACTTGGAAAAAAGGGAATCAACATGTACTCAGGGAAAGGTTTTGGGATCATGACATCCCTGTGCTCAAGTGAGACATCCCTGCTAGATGCAAGATGTTCCGTTTCCTGCCGTGTCAGAGTCTGGATGAGCTGGCAGGACACAGCTCCCTCAGACACCCCATTCCTGCAGTGCCCAAGGCATGCCGGATCGAGCCCGAAGGATCAGGCACCTGCAGCTGACTACTATCTTTAACTTGTACTCACTTAAGTCCTTAGGCCTCAGAATCCTGCTGAATCAGGGCTGGAATGACACCGGCAGTACATGACAGAACTGTAAACAGAACCAACGGCTCCACATTCCCTGTGGGAACCTCCTTTGTCCATCTGCAGCTGGAATTGCTAAGAGCAGTGGGCACAGAGCAGCCTGCTCTGGTGCTGGGCAGGGGCCCACACAGGTCTCTGAGGTACAGACACATTCCCTCCAGGGAGACTGAAGCAGACCAGAAGAGGTTAAGAGAATTCAGTCTTATCTGGGGCAAGTCTGAATATTTTATCCACCTTCCAAGCACAGCTTCAGGTACCAGGGAAGGAGCAGGCATTTCTCAGGACTGCAGGGTGCTCAGGAGGAATGTGGCTCTCCTCTCACACCCCCCATCTTTCCACAGAGAAAAGCTTGTGTTACATGTGATTGGAAGAGCAGGACTCTGATTGCAGCAGACTGCAATCAGAATCTCTGCAGAGTTTCCTAGTTGTGTGGCCTGCCTTCGGTCACTGCTCACTCCTGCTCTGATCTACTCAATTATTTCATGGTGCAAACATGAAATGTCACCTCAAAAGGCAAAATTAAGAACACGGACCCTGCAAGGTGTCCATGGAAAGCAGGACTACCTTATCTGCCGAGCTGTTACACTGCTGCCTCTGCTGGCTGCCGTCCCTGCTCGCTGCTAAGCAAGCTCCACAGGCTGCGACCGGCAAGCCGAACCTCGGCTCCCCTCCCTGTGCCCTCTCTCTCTGTGGCAGTGCTAATGTCACCCGTGCACTTCTGACCAGCAGTGGTGCAAAGGAGCCGCAGAGCCAGTCAGAAGCCGGCACTGCCCAGGGCACTGGGCAGCACTGGCATCCTACGGTAACGACGCTGCTGTGGCATTTGGTACCCGGGAGAGGGCAGCTGCTGCAGGCAGCCACAGGGCAGCAACAGAGCTGGGCACACAACATGCATGGCTGTGTGCAGGGATGCCAGATCCCTGCCCCAGACACCCCCCAAAAGCTACTGGAAGCACCAAGTGAAGGAGTAACTACTGCACACGGGTCAGAAAGCTGACAGACACATCTGCTGGCTGGGCAAGGATGCTCAGGAGGGCTCGGCGTGGGCACAGCACAAGTCACCAAGGGCACAGAGGAAATGACAGTCCGTGAGGACAGGGCATCTCTGGCTGCCATGTGCTTAATGAATCTGAACCTGGCCCGTGGCCAGAGCAGTGGGGAAGGACAGAAACGAGGATCACTTTCTCTTACCTTTGCCATCCTGTTTCAAAATGAGCTTCCTCTGCTCTTTTCTGTCTTCTTTCAGCATGGTGCCAGCCTCGCTCTTCACAGCCCTTTTAACACAGCTGGCATCCTCGCTGCCACTTCCTCCCTCCTCCAGTCGGGGCTTTTTTGACAGTGTTGCTGGTGGCAATTTCTTCTTGGCTCCAGCAGTGAAATGCCCACTCTTTGCTGGGCCTTGTTTGCGTGGGATGGGCTCGGGCTCAGCAGCAGCTGGTGACATCTGGCAAGACTTTGATCCTTCTTCATTTTGCACCCCTTCCACATTGACTGGGAAGGGATCATGTGTGGTCAACCCCAAGGAGAAGGGATGAGTTCTGCAGGGTGCTTGCTCTTGGAAATGTTGGTTGTTCACTGCATCAGCTGATGGCAGACTAACTAAAGCACTTACTACACTCTCTGATGCCATGAGTTCTTCATCTTTACCACCCTCAGCAGAGCTAACAGACTTCTCAACCCGAGTTAGCTGGTTGGAAGAGATCAGGTCAGGAGAGGGCTGCTTAGCACTGGTATTCATGAGCTGACCCTGCACCTCAGAGCTAACCGAGGCACACAAGGGAGCCTTTGGCTCAGCTTTATCTGGCTCATATTGAGCAGTTCTTTGAATCTCTTGCTTGTTTGCACAAAAGAATGGTTCCTCCTTGTTTAGCTCAAGTACCCCATGGAACTGCTCCTGCAATGCTCTGCAGAAGGTTCCCAGCATCCCTGAACGTCCCTCTGCTTTGCCCACAGTTTGTGTGGATCCAGTTTCTACTTGAGGCCCTGTGCCAGCACACTCCACTGCTGGCAGACTGCTAAGGGCCTCTGCCTGGCTCATGGGTGTACAGGGTGCTTCCTGAGCAGTCACTCGCTGGGTCTCTAACTGATTTCTGTAATCCCTGAGACCCTCTTTTGCCACCATGTGGTGCCCACTTTGAGCCTCGCTGGGCAGCAGGGCACTCCCTGGTGTTACGCTGCCAGGTGCAGAGGTGGGGGGTCTTGGAGAGTCTGCTTTTAACTCTTTTGCAGAGGTGAAGGTGCTGCCAATAAAAGCCACATCTGGTTGTGAGCTGGTGTGAGAGGAGGCTGCAGTCTGGCTCTCAGCACCGTGATTACCTCCTGAGTCACAGGAAGTGGCAGCCCTCTCTTCATCACCTGTGCAGACCTTGCTCTGCTCTCCTGCTTTACAGGGTTCCACAGAAAAGCCTCTTAACCATGGACCCCCAGGAGCGGGAGGGGCTGGGGGTGCTGCTTCTTGCTTTGCTACCTCTGTCAGCTGCCCTGTATTCTGGGGTAGATTCCCACGTGTTATGGATTCAGGAGTCTGGGTTACATCAGTCAGTGGCATTTCATAGCTGCATCTCTGTGCACCAGGAGGAACTTGGAGATCCTGCCAGCTATTACTTTGTGAAGGATGGCAGCTGCCAGAACCAGTGGCAGTTTGTGCGTTCAAGGCTGAGCAATCTCCTTTCTCTGGCAAATGCTCCACACAACTTTTATGTCTGGTGCTGCCAGCAGAGTGCTCTTCCTGTGCAAGCTGACTGGTGTTTGCAGCAGGGGAAAAGTCTTTCTCTGCAGGCAGACGAGGTGGTGCTGGCCCTGCTGGGTAACAGCCTCTGGATGGACACCTTGCCCCATTCACAGGCTCGGCTGCCAGGGGCACGCTGTGCTCAGGATGAAGGAATTGTCCGATTGTCCCAGGTGGCGCAGCTGACGGGTCTGCGGAGGGTTCTGCGCCACACGCTGGGCTACCACTAGGAGCATCTTTCAGCCCTCCTAAAGAATTTCCATCACATGTTTGGGAAGAGTTATTCCTGGCAGGCTTTCCTTCCCCAGCCGCAGGCACCTGAACGGATTCACCACTGCCAGTTAGCGTGGGATGTGGCTCCTGCTCCAAGCACTCCCCCGTGGCTAGGCCAGCATCATTTGCTGAGGCACAAATGGATGCAGTTTCCACTTTATTTGCAGTGCTAGAATCTAGACATATGCCATCTGTTCCCACCACTTGTGCAAGACAAATGTTTCCTGTGGATGCACTGTTGCGTGCTTCAGCTGTTTGAAGGAGGCTATCAGAAACATTGCAGTCTTCTTTCTCTCTTCTTTGGCTAGCAGCTGGTTGTGTGGTAGATTCCTGCTCTTCTCCCAGGTTGACTGGCAAAGGCTGACCAGAAAAGGTCTCCTGTGCAAAGTTCAGTTCTGTGGCTTTGCTACCTATTGGCCTAATTTCTAAACTTGTGATCCTCTGACTTTCATATGTGATTTGATAGTCTGAGTCATCTTCATTAAGAAGTTTCCACAGCTTGTCATGCACTGCAGATATATCAGCATCTCCTTTGCCCCCAGGTTCTCCAGATTCCAGGGCTGCCTTGAGATTAGCTTCAGATGGAGATTCATGGCATGACAGGCTGCAGAGAGCATCTGTGCCATTGCTGTCGTGTGACTCAAGGCTATACCTGTGCTCTCTTGGCTCCTCACACAGCTCTGCAGGAGGAAGCACAGCACAGGAACATGCTTGCTGCTCACGGGCAGAGTCCCTGTGCCATGAAGGAAAAGGTGAAGCCTCACTCTTTGAGTTGCCGTCAATGCTAACAATGTTGGTTCCTTGTTCACAGGTGACTTGCTGAGGACAACTTTCTCTCTTGTCCCAAGGAGCAAGGAGTCGAGAACAGGTCTGTAAATTTGCATGATTTGCTTGCAATGTCTTTTCAGTAGCAAGCATTTCTGAAGCTGGAGGGATGGCTCCTGCACTCTCAGAAGTCATGGGGTCACTTTCCGTTCCTGCTTCGGGCTCCGGGCATCGACTGGCACTTTGCTTCTGCAAAGCAGAGAGAGAAACCCAATTACGAATTGAATAGCTGCTTGGTACAGGCCTGAACTGGAGTCCTGGCTTGAAAAGTACCTGTTTCTTTAGAAATACTTGTCAGCTGTAGCTACCAACCTGAGGGGCTGAAATCAGCCCTGGTCTTAACAGCCTTCAACCTTGGTGGGCTTCAGATCTGCATCCAAATGCTGAGAAATACAAAATTTAATCACAATGAAGACCAGTGACTGATATAGTCCAGCTAGCTAAAAACAGATAAAATACCCCAAACCACATCAAAATACAACAAAGCAGTCACACCTGTGCCTTCCACTAACAGCTGGAGAACCACTCCCACAGAATGAGGAGCTACCCAGACTCAGGGGCAGCTGACATGACAGAACTGTTCTGACACTCTCAAGATCACCTCAATTCTATACACCAAAATAATGACAGGATGAACAGTAGAGCTAATCACCTAGAAATGTACCAACACCACATGCCATTCTTCCTGGGGCACCTGCACTTTGCTTACAACCTGCAACCCCTCTGAAACTGCCAGCTCCAGCAGGAGCTCAGCACCAGCGCTGGCACTCAGCAGGCCACAGGCCAGGCACAGGCTCTGTAACTGAGGAGCGACCCCAGGCTGTGTGCTGAGCGTTCTGGCTCTCCAATGACACACTGCAAGCTATGGATATCAGCAGCTGGTACAGTTGGCTTTGAGGACCTTTAATTAAGCTGCTTTGAAGCAGGAAATAAGGAACTTCACCTGGGGCTAGGAAGAAGGGGTCACAATAGGAGCCAGGAGCCTCCCACCTTCACCAGCTAATGGAAGAAGTCACCCAGAACAGCAGCTGCTGCACAAGGCAGCCCACAAAGGTTATTGCAGTTAGAGGCAACTTGGCACTAAAGCAAGTGTAAATCCTTGGGTAAACAGTGCTGTGGTTCTGCAGCTGCTGTGGACCTCTCAGAAGACCTGAGAGGGAAAATACAGCTCTCCAGGACAGCAGTCAGCCATGCGTTATGGTACCAGCCCCTCATCCTGCTGCTGGCAGAGCTGGCTCCAAAGCTGGGCTCCAGCTAATGCCACAGTGCACTTCTGTGTAAACCTGCTGCCGGAACTTGCCTTGTCCTTGCCTGCCTTAGGTTACACCAGCAGGTTGCCAGGGAGTTTCTGGTTTGTTATACAGAAGCTGTGAGAAGCTGTCCACATTCTCCTTGTGCTATAAAGAGTAACTTCCAGATGGGATGCTTTTGTCTGGCTCACTTTCAAGACCACATAATGTTGAACCTAGACCTAAATTTCATCTTCATTCATGCATATTTAAAACCAGAGGGTTGCTCTGTGCTCATCTCTAGACCCTTTTTGCATGCCAGTACTTCTTTCCTACTCCATCTGTATCTGCTGCAGAGCTTTGGTGATGGACACCCAAACAGAAGCAAGAGCCTAAGCAGCCCGTCTGAAACTGGCCAGGGCACAGACAGCAAGGGAACAGCTGCTCTCTGCTAAGAACCTGCTGGCACTGAGTTTATTACACTCAGCAATGAAACAATGCCTCTGGGCACCATGCAGATACCTGCTGCCAGAAACTCTCCGCAGCCTAACTTCCAGAGGGGATATTCCACATCACTAGGCACTGTGTGCTGCTGGAATTTTATCTGCTATAGAGACAGAGGAATCTTTGGGTGTTTGTCAGGCAGAAGAATTCAGTGATTTCAAGTGCCTATGACACCCCAGTGGTGAGACTGAAGCTAGTCTGCTACCCAGAGCTGGGAGACACTGTGGCATAAATAACAGAGGTGAAGGAAAGCCTGTGGAGCTGAAGAAAGCTTGTGTTTATTTGTCAGAGTGATCTTCCTCTGTGCAGTCAGCCACACACCTTCAAATCTGTAAAGGTGGTGAGAGGATTACTCACGATTTACTACTCGTCCCTAAGCACTTAGCTCAAGCGTTTGCTACGTGAAAGTTCTCCCACTTAGAAAAGCAGTGGAACAGCCCCCAGTCTGTACCCCTGCGCTGGTTTAACAGCATGGGACACACACCAGCAGCTGGAAAGCACCACCTCGGGGGCGTTTTATGTTTCAGCTGGACTACCTGACTCTGTTCACTACGTTTTATTTCTAACAAGGATGGCTCAACTGCCCTCTGCAGCAGGAACTCTCTCCTCATTAGAAACTCCCAGTGAGCCCCAGCCACTGGGCTCAGGCTGACAGCATGTTAAGTGGATGACAACTTTTTTCTTTAATATAAAGTGAAAAGAAAGTAAATTAAAACACCCTCTGCTCACAATAGGTATTTGAGAAATCTTCTGGGCTGGCAGAAGCATTTCTTTGGTAAGACCTGTGTAATAGCCTAGAGATCAGATTTCCCTATCCAGCTGTCCAGAGTCCCATTAGTGCCTCTTACTATCATCAGTCTCACTCTATAATTAGAACAGCTCATGGTTTACTTGGGCCTTTTTCAACACCAGGCTTCCTTCCCAGCCGTAGCTGTCATTCAGGAGTACATGAATAGCTGCTTTCAAAGTAATTGAAGTTGTACATTATTGGTGACAAACAGCAATAAAAGACACTTAAATCAGGAGAGCAGCTCTTTCTATTAAATGGTAAAGGCTTCACTTACCCTGGATGAGACATTTTCATCTGGTATCTGATTTTGCTCAGACAGGCCCCAAGTCCTTCTCCTTTCCCAGTGACAGACTTTATCTGCCTCTTCTGTGTGACACAAAGCAGCCTGCGTTTGTGGGCTCTCTGTCTCCTCGGGGATCCACGTGGAAACGACACCTCCCTGACTGGAAGCACTGGATTCTCTGAGCTCTGCTGCCAGCTGGAAAGACTGTCCTATAGTACTGACATATCTGCAAAGCTCTTTAGGGTTGAACAACTTCAGAAGGTTTCTTCTCAGACTCTCTGTTAGGGTACAGGCAGTGTGCCCCATGTTTTCCTCTGACAGGTCTCCTCCCCGCTCCTCTGGCAGTGGAGGGCTCTCACCCTGCAGGTCCTCATCCGTGCTGCTCTCTGCCATCCTCTCTGCAGCCTGACCTGTCAAAGGAGAACCTAAGCCACCAGCAGAGGAGTCTGCCTGGGCACCTGTATCACCCTCGCTCGCTGGTTTGTCAGCTGAGGAACCCGCAGCCGAGTGGGCAGTGCCATGATTGTCCGCTTCAGCGCTGGGATGGTCATTTCCAATGGCCGCAGATGCAACAGGCACTGGGCACTTCTCTTGGTCTTTCGCGCTGGCACTTTTCTCTCGGTGGAGCCCACAAGTGAGAATCATGTCTGCCTGCAAAGCTGACTGGCTGCACACAGAAGGGTCTCTGCTTACATTTACTCCTTTGAGTTTTGAGTGATGACCACAGAAGCCAATGGAGGCATCCATAGGCGTAGTGTTATCTGACACTTGGAACCGACAAGGCATGTCACCGAGGAAGTAAGCACACCCATCACAATCCTTACTCAGGTTTAAATCATCTTCATCATCACTGCCTAACAAAAACTCTAACTTCTTCTGCCAGATTTCATTCTCGTATGCTGACAGCACATCTGAGCATTCAAAATACTCCAGGTCATCATCATCATCAGAAAAGTCACCCCTGACACCTGGGGGCTCTGCGTACATCTCCAGAACAGGGGCAGGATTGCCAGCGCCATCTTTCACCAAATCACGGTGATTTACTACGGGAGCATCTGCCCACTCGCTCGGCAGGGCGTCCACGGGCAGAGGGCTAACGAGCGCAGTCTCCTCACACACCTGGACATCTGCCAGAGCCCGGACAGATCCCGAGCCCTGCGTGCTCACACAATGGCTGGCTGGGTGATAAGTGACTGCATCTGTGGGGTGGGAATGCTCCTGTCCACCACCACACTCCCCCGCGGCCCCAGCAGCACCGCTGACCCCGCTGCTCAGATTCACCAGCTCCTCACCCTGCTCCCACAGAGCCCTTTGGCAGGTAGCATCTTCCTGGGCTTTAAACACCTTTTTAACATCCGTGCTGTCTTCTGTGTTAGTCAAGTGTCTGCGAGGTCTCTCAAACAGGGGCAGTACTTCTGCCTCTCTGGACTTCTGAAGCAGCGAACCACTGATTTGTGACAAGCCAGAATCTGGCGAAACCAGCACAGGCTCACCCCCACAGGAGTAACTCCTGCGTGGTGCCAAACCCTTCTGGTGCTGCTCAGTTTGCCCTGAAGCCTCTTGCATGGTTGCTCGGCTCACCAACGAACTCTGGGGAAGTGCTGTGCTTGGTACCAGACTCCAGCTGAGCGGGAGCTGGACAGCAGCTCATTCTACCTGCCAGACCACTTCCAGGTGCTCCTCAGCAAGGTGCCCATCCTGCTCTGCACACCTGCAAAGCAAAGAAAGCTGAAGGTTACAATGGCTCCTGCAGTGGGTCTGTGCATTCCGCAGCAGCTGGCACAGCTGCAAGCATTATTTGAAAGTCATGATCAGAGGTTAAAACAGTGCCTACAGCCCAGCTGCCTGTGTGGTGACGCCTCACAGCAGCACACTGCCACTGTCCAGAGCAAGGTGTGCTAGGGAAACACATTCTCAAGCAGCAGCACGAACCAGGCTTTGGCACATGTTGAGAGGTCTCTAAAGGCAAATAGTGGTTTGCAGACTATTTCCACACATGCATGACTTCTTCAGGTACAAGTACCTGCTCTTTTGGTAGTCCATGCCACAACTGCAGGTTATTGCCTGCACTGGCATCCTAGGACATACTTCTGCAAAGAGATTCTGCAGTGTACCTGGGGCAATCAGTCTGGTTAGATTTTAAAGGCTCTTTCTGGCTAAAGAACTCTGTTTCACTTTGGCTTGATGTTTGTTATTTCTGTGGTGAGAGAACAGTGAAACCATAGAACCAGTCAGTGTTGGAAGGGACCACAACGATTATCTAATTCCAATGAGGCTGATTAGCTTCTGTGTCCTGTTCATACCGAATCTCAAACTGCTGTGCAGAGGCAACATGGTGTGGGAATGCAGAATTCACATAAAACTCAAGTGAAACTCACCCAGAGGCTGCTGGGAGCTGAATCCAAAGAAATATGGAATTATCTCTCAAATCACAGGATTTCAGACACTTGAGACATTTTTGCACACTGTTAGGGACATCCTGGGACTTCCTTCAGCACACAGTACCCAGGCTAATCACAGCAGGGCTGTTCCTTGACTATCCAGGGATCCCCTCATCAGGGAAAGCAGTGCAGCAGAACTGAGTTTCAAGTAAATGTACCTCGTGAAGGATGCCAAACTCAAAGCTCTGAAAAGCAGTGACCTATTTTTATTCACAGTCTGGTGCGGCATGAGGGACAGCAAAAAAACGTTCCTGCCATCCTGCTAATCTAATGAAGCCATTTAAAGAGACCTCTATTCATTCTCTTTTTCCTTCCCTCACTTCCCCCCCCACACACCCCGCCCTGTGACCTTTCCAGCTAAGGCCCCTCTGCTGGCTGCAAGATCAGCAGCCACTAGCACCCGGGTACAGCAGCCCTTCCCGACGCCCTTTCAGGCACTCTGTGGCTCCTTATGTGCACCTTGCAGCGCCACGGGGAGAGCAGTCATTGGCCCTGTCAGCACCCAGCTCCGTGTCACAGTCCACTGCAGACACTAATCAAATCCAATAGGTGGGAGCCAGGTTGAGCTGAAGGGCTGAAGAGCGAGTGGCTCGCATGGCCTGCTGGGGATCCACTGCTCACACAAAGCACACAGAGCAGCTGGGGGTCGAACTCTGTCACAGACACCTTTTCCATCCAGTCACCTGGGAGCTGGAAAGCAGGAAGTGTTTCAGGGGCAGGATACCAGACAGGACAAGGTTGGGCTGGTGACAAGCAGCTTGACTCCAAGCACAGCTTGACTCCAAGCACAGCGAGCAGTGCAAGGACAACTGCCCAGCGCTCTCTCTCATCACACACCACATGCCCGTGCTGCATACACATGTGGACATGCCTCAGCCTTACTGCCTGGGCTTGGCATGGAGCTGCAGCAAGCCTTTCCATGCTGAGGGTGGTGAGACATTGGCACCAGACAGGTGGGAGATGCAGGTCAGGTTGCCTGGGGCTCTGAGCAACCTGCTTTAGTTGCAGATGTCTCTGCTGACCGCAGTGGGGCTGGACTGGATGAGCTTCCCACCCAAATCAGATTGTGATTCTATGATTATCCAGGGCAGGAAGCTGGCATGCAGACTTTCTCAGACCTTTGAGCATGAGAATCAGTCTAGGTCAAAATCCACTGTAATATGAGCTTCTCTGCTGAAGAAGACCAGAAGAGGGCAATTAGTACATATTCTGGTGGATTTAAATAATGTAGGCACCTGTCAGCTGGCCCTGGGCCAACACTCTACTCTTGCTTCATGCAGGCCTTCAAACTGTAATCTAAACCAAGCATGCAACCAGAGCCCTGAGAAAAAAAAAGGCATCAGATCCTATTATCTCCAGCCTTTCACAACTCTGATCACATTTTTGCTTTCCATTTCAACTCCAAGCAATATAAATATTTAACAGAAAAAAAAAATTAATAAGAATAAACCCCTAGTGGTAGAGATTCCCCTCAGCATTCACCCATCTCCTCTTCAGCATGAAATTTGCCTAATGTTCCCTGTTGCCTTGGTTCAGATCCGCTTTCATCTTCGCTTTTGAGAAGAGCAGATGCCTCTTTCCTGGTTTTGGAGGGTAGAAGTTATTTTAAAAGCATGGTAATTTTCCCAGCTGAAAAGAGCCTTGGCACCAGTCTTCTAATGCAGATTGGCTCATGAATGCTCTTTGCTACAGCAATTGCACTATTCAGTTATCATTATGGCAGTTCAGCTGCAGTTTGACATGGAGGGAAGAGAGCTGCCAGAGTTCTTTGCTATGAAGATTAGATTAGATTGCTGTGCATTTGGGCAGATTCAGCCAGGGAAATTAAAGTCAAATAACAGTCCATCAGGAAAACTGCCCTAAATGCTGCTTTCCCACCCAAGATAAAGTGGCGTTATTTCCTCTAAATCTGGGGAGAAAATAGAAGCTGCTAAATAAAATCATAACTTCAATTATTGAATTTAGACAGAAATGGGAAAGAGAACTGTTGGTACAATGGCCCTGTGCCTCCTCAAGAAAGCTTGTGGCAGAAGTGATGGCATCCACTGAGGACAGGTGAGTAAGGGATCCTGGTCACCTACCATCAGCTATGGACTGGGAACCTGAGGATAAGCTCACATCCTGATGGCCTGGGTTTTGAACACTTGCTGAAAGCCCAGAGAAGGTGTGAATGTTTGAGGGTGTTCTCACTGCTTGTCTCAAGCCTTGCTCTGGAAACCAGTGGTGCTACTCGCTGAGCCGGCTTCTAGCTGGTGACAGCAGCCTGCATGGAGAATCCCACTCCCTACACTGGCACCAGTCCCTGAGCAGTGGCACAGGGTCTTGGGCCCATCTCCACTGCCCAAGGGTGGCCCCTGGGGCCTCACCTTGCAGGATGACTGCAAGACAAGCTGTGGCTGCTTCTTATCTCACCACCACGGGAAACTTCACTCCCTTACAAGGAGCAGCTCTGTCTCCAGCATTCCTGCTTGCAGCCTGCTTAACTGCTCCTGCAGCTGGCCCATCTTGCCCTCCATGACAGACCGTTCCTTAGTCACAAATGGCCAGCTGCAACCCAAACTCTCCCTTCCTGATCCCTGGACACGTGGCCTCCCCTTTCCCCTTCCTCCACCTGTCTCTTGCCTATGTCACCAGTGCCTGGAAGGAAACGCGTGGCTGGCACCAGGCTCTGATGTTGCCTGAGCTCAGTGCTCCAGGAGATAGGGATAATGGGAAACAAAGCTGGCAGCAGCCTGCAAACAAAAAGCTCACAACTGTGGCTGGGCAGGATCTAGCAGAAATACAGAACTGATGAAAGCCTGCACCAGGCGAGTTAACCAGGCAGCAACAGAAAGACATCACCAAAACCCTTCCAGGGCAGAACACACTCAAAGTGCTCACAAAATCCAAGCAGCTTCAAATAATGTGCAGGAGGACTGCTGGGGAAAGTATCCAAATGGCTAAAACACTGGGCATTTCTTTAAGGAAAATAGAAACCAAACCAAATTTGAGGAAATGTGCAGGGAAAAAAACAAATTGATTTCAAATCTGTTCTTTGGCAGCGCTGGGGTTTCACACAGTGCAAAACCAGTCTGAAATTCCAGTTCTAAACAAAGATTCTGATCGTTCAAACCTTCTTTGTTACAATGTCTGTGTTTACCAAAGTGAAATTTAATATTAAAATATCTAATATTTGACTGTTTAATGCAACTGAGACCAAAATACATTTGAAAACTTCCACTTTGACATGGAAGGAGCAGTGATTGATGGAATGAATGAGTCTGACCTTTTGCTACAGCCATTTTGCAGGTGGGTTTGGACCCACAGCCACTTCTACTGATTTCAGAAGGAACTGTAGGCTTAATCCTAAAGACAGCAAAAACATTTTTAAGCAACAAAAAGACACCAATTAAATTCAGTTTTTGAAAGTGGCTATTAAGTTCACTCTCATGTCATGTTTTACTTAGTGATAACCAAATTGGGAACCTGCCTTTGTAAGCAATCTTACAGCCACAGAAAGCATGTTATAAGCCTAGGAGGGAGTCTCTGTCTTTCCTCTGGAGTCAGTGGGCAAAATGCCTTTTACTACCTCTCTGAGGTTTCTTCCTCTTATTTACTATCTCCTCACCACATAATTGATGGTCTCTGTACAGTCCTGCTCAGCCCATACCCTCCTTCAGCAGGATTTATTCCTATCTTTCAGAGGCCCTTGCCCTCCTCACTTCCACATGACCTGTCACAGATTGTCTCTCCCTTATCATCACCCCACAAGCCTCTGGGGCCAGGGACTGTTCTGTGTCCACACGCTGCCTGGCACAATGGGCACCTGATCTATGCCCAAGCCTCACTCAGGACAACTGCAGTACAATTAATAGATGCAAAAGTGCTTTGACAGCCAAAGCATTGTCTGGGTGCCCTGGAGCCTCCCATCAGTGCACAGACACCAGTGTGTGCTGTAAATATCCCCGGTGGCTGTCTGGCTCTGCAAAGGACCAGCTGTAAAACACCCACATCGGCACAAAGGAGTGGGAGAGAAGAACTATGCCAGCCCACGGCAGGGCTATCTCAGCCCAACGCACCGGAGGACCCACACTGATAATCCCCTCCGGTCCATGCTAAGAACTAATCCTTTAGTTCCAGCAACTAATCTTTTGGTGCCTTACACCGAGGTGCCTCTGGGGTAGCTGAAACCGCCAGAACAATGAAGAGCTACACAAGCACAGCGTGAATAGCTTCGGTGACTTATCTGCCACTGCCCACACTGCAGGGCCACAAAACATCTGGCAGATCCCTTTGGTCAAGGATTAGTTTCCACTGAACTGCCTCACACAAAAAGCAGAACCTCTCTCCTTTGTATGTAGGTGTGCAGGAGGAGGAGGTGGGCAGATGCAGCGTAGGCTGCTCACCTCTTCTTTTGACACTTCTCCATCAGACCCATCTTGTTCAGAGTCCCTGAGCATCTGCTGGTGTGCTTCATTGCTTATGCTGAGATACTTGGTCTGGGACAACAAACTCCCCAAGTGTCAGACATTTCCTGCTATCAGCTCCACTCTACAGGCTGAACTTTAGGACCTGGATTTGCCCTTTTGGGAAACAATTATCATTTTCTAGACCATCCTACTAATAGCTCCTTCTCCACTTGCCTGGGCATATGACATACACTTCATGCACCCCTGGACAGAGACGTTACACAGACAAGCAGCTTCACCACAAAGAGAGGTGGAGAATGTAACTAAAGACAAGCATGAAAAATCTAATAATACCAATAACCACAAACTCTTTCTTTATGAACAAGAATGGTTAGGTGTTAGGTGCGGGTCCAAGCAGAAAGCTAGCTGGTATGGACTACAGGATGTTACCCCAATTGTAATGATGGAGGGGAGAGAAAGCAGCAAAAGCAGAGCAGAATGGACAAAAGCAGGAAGGGGATCTCCACTCACCACATGGTCTCAAGGAAAATCTAGAAGGGGCACCGTATAATGGATGTGCCTAGGCAGAACACCCCCTAGCCCCAGCTGTGTCCATGCCCTGCCTCTCGCTGGCCCCAGCGCGGCACACAGGCTGCTCCTCCCTCACCCTGTGTTAGGCACCGGTGAAACACAGAGGCACGGGGGAACAGACTGCACGGCCTGGCCGGGGTCTTGCTCTGCAGGACCAAGAGCTGAGGCAGCACTGAGGAATTCAAAGGGAAGCCAGTGCAGGCACTCGGGGAAGTCGGGGCAGAGCACTGCCCACCAGAGGACTGGCTTCTGCAGAGCTCAGGACACCGGGCCCCAGGATGCACCGCCGCCGGTCGGCATGCCTGCAGCAGGCCCCAGGATGCACTGCGGCCGGTCGACAGGCCTGCAGCAGGCCCCAGGATGCACCGCCGCCGGTCGGCATGCCTGCAGCAGGCTCCAGGATGCACCGCCGCCGGTCGGCATGCCTGCAGCGGGCCCCAGGATGCACCGCCACCAGTTGGAATGTCTGCAGCGGGTGAGACTAGGCATGGGCAGTTCTGCAGCAGAGAGTCACAGCACATAACACATGCATACAGCAAGCACTGAAGGAGCAACACTCACTGCAAGAGGCTGCACTGCAAGCAAGCTGCAGCAGCAAGCAGAGCTTCATTGAGATCTCGGTGCTAAGGCAGCCTGTGCTTCACGGCCCGGAGCCCTGGGAGCTGCAAAGATATCACTCAGCCTCTCAGACCCTTCCCAGAATGACCAGTGGCTTTGTGTGTATAACATATCCTGTCACCGTGCAGTCTGTGAGGCCTCAGGGTCCTGCTCAAATGCAGTTCTTCTCAAGGTTAATGCTAATTCCTCTTTGTTCTCCCTGGGAATGTATCTCAAACATGCCTTACTTTTCCTCACAAGTGTCTGCAACTGGTTTGTACAGCCCAGATGTTCCTCTAAGACACCAACAACCACAGCTCCTCCCACTCCCTGTCCCCTGCCTGCCAACTCCCTTGCGTTGGGGAATACACTACACACATTCTCACACCTCCTCCTCCTGGGCACCCCTCAGCAGGGACTTGTTGTTTTGTAGCAAATTTCCCAAGTTTAGGTTTTTCTTCTTCCAAACAAATCACAGATTTTTCCTGCTCTTCAGTTACACAGCCACTATGCACCAGTTTAGACTTCTCACACGAGGAATTCTATTCCCTGCATGCAAACACATACAACAGATTTACCTTTGCCACCAGAAACACACAACTATTTTCCCCCCGCTCCTAGTCTATGCAAGCTTTCCAAAGCAATTGTGCCAGACAGCCACAGAAACGTTTTCCTCAAGTGTTGTGACCATGCTTGCGTCCTTAAAGGTTGCTGCCTTGTAAAAGTCCCCAAGATGACAGAAACTACAATTCTGGAGTTCAGTTAGGCCTCTGTGAGCTCTGTTGACAGTAAGTACCTAGACGGCAGCGTGCCCACGGGGCAGTCTAACGTTCGGCGGGGTAAGAGCAGCAAGAAGCCTTGCACCCAAGGCTTTACAGGAACTGTGTTTTGCTGGTTCCCGTGTCCCACAGCAGTGCTGCCTGGAATCCCTGAGGCTGGGGCATATTATTCTTCTAAGAATCCTTCAAGATACTGCAATCAAATCAAACACTTAGAGCAGCACTCGCGCGCGGAATGAACCCAAAGCAGCAGAATGCTGTATTGGCTAAGCCAGCTGTCGTGTACCTGCCATATTTACACCGCAGCTATCGCTCCCTGCTTACACACCGGAAGAATAAATGATTGGCTCTGCACATGTCTTGTGAAGACCTTAATACAGAGTAATTAAAATAAGCAATCATGGCACAACTCTTAACACCGAGCTGCCTTCATCTATTTTTAACGTTTCTCCAGCATCTGACACTGTCAGCACAAGCAGTTCATGCAGCCTGATAAGCATTTACCCACTACCAAGAGAGCAGATTTTCTCTGGAAGGGAGCCAATGTTCACCTGTTGACTGCTAGGCCAGGCAAGGTGCATTTAGAAATAGTCAGCTGCCTATCTCAGGACAGCTCCTCTCCCTCATGCACTCTTTAGAGAAGGGTGCTTGCTCTCATACCGTTTCTGCAGTTTGGTTGCCTTGCCAAAGCTCAGTGGCAATAGCACCAGTGTGTGATTCCAGCAACATTCAGCAGGACTCTGAAGGCAGCACGTTTAAACGACGCATTCACTGAGACAGCAGAAGAGCTACAGCTCAGCAGAAGCAAGTAACAAATCCTGTTTCCTGTTCACTAACAGCACAAATCAGTTGCTCTTCCCCATTCAGTGATATTTTACGACCAGCATTCTGTTTCCACACAGAGTAAAAAAGCAAACTGCGAAGTGCAAGCAACTTGAGCTCTCAAACCACAAACGTGCACTCACCTGTGAGTGCTCGCTCTCCAGGTTCCCAAAGCAGGCCAGGCTTGCAGTTCCACTCTGCACCGTGAGACAAGAGACATTAGCTTTATGCATGCTGCTCCAGACCGGAGACTGGCTGAAAGCTTTGGGTTGTTTTGCTAGTGTGACCTTAGAGTAGGGAGTCTGATCACAGAACAGTCTGACTTTTAAGAGGGACTATTTCATTACACTCAGCAGATGGCCCTTCCCGGGAAAACCTCAGCCAGACAGCGAGGCAGGGAAAGCTGGCAGCAACGTCCTACTTCCATAGAAGTCCAGGGGAATTTCCTCATGGCCTCGAGAAAGAGGAAGCGTTGGCCTTAGCTTTCCACAATATAGCACTGGGTCGTTTTTTAAGGCACCTGCTTAGCCACTTTGCTAGGCAGCCTGGGGATTTCTGACTTGCTTAAGCACACAAGTTCTGCTGAACATGAGGCAATCTACAAGGCTGAGGAAACCAAGAGTAGATAGTGAACTTAATCAGAGCATAAAAATCCACCTTAACAGTTCACATTCCTCAAAGGTAGATACATGAATCCTTAAGTAAGAAAGTATTCCCACTCCTGCTACTGGAGAATCCAGCTCTCACACAGGAGGAACTGGCATGAACTGCACAAACCACTCTGAGCTCAAGGAAAGCAGAAAAGGCTGAAAAGCAAGTTCTGTGCCAAGCTTTTTCTTGAGCATTTTACTGAAAGCAGAGCTGAAACTGGTTAGGAGACCCTACTGTGCTAAACACTTCTTCTTCTCAGTGTTATCTAGGCCCAGATAGGAAACTGGTGTGTGCAGCAATAAATATAGCACCAGAGCCACCCCCGTTCGGGAGCAGCAGCAGATAGCCACGGTTTATGTAACAGCCTCAGTGCCAAAACAATCTCCAAGGAAATGCAACACCAGGACTTGGAAACATGTCCGACCTGGGCTATGAGAGGCAAAAGCCACTCGGTGCCATCCCTGCAAGCCTAATGGGATGGCTTGGTTTGCAGAGCTCTTGGGCCCGAGGCGTCAGGAGATGCCACAATGCCACCTGCTCAGCGGTGTAAAGCTCCTTTGGTAGTGCCGTGCGACCCAGGACCCCAGACTCTGCCGGACAGTGACTGCCTTGGCCTCGATGCTGTGCTGCCACAGCACCCCCAAGTCCGGCCGGCCCCGTGGGGTGCCAAGGCAAGCAGCAAGTCACAAAAGTACTTGGGAAAGATGCTTGAACGCTGAGGGGAAATGTTAGCACAATCACTAAGGCACTTGCGCTCCGCTTTGGGCACACTGATTCCAGCAAGGGGAGAGCTCCCCTCAGTCACGGCCACACTCACCTGCCCACCGGCCATGGCAGGGAGCATGGAGAGGTCTCTCCTCGGGACAGCCTTTCTGAGCACTTCCTCACTCTCACTAAAGACCCCCAAGGTGCCTGACCCACTGCCTGGGCACGGGCAGCCGGCTGGGGGGCACGTTCGTGTGTGTCACAGGGGATCACAGCCGGGCTGGCCGTGGTCGGGTGAAGTTGTTCCTTCTCAGAACAAGGCTCCAAGCTCAGTGTTTCGCTTTTTGCCCGGTTCTTCTCTCTCTCGGCGGAGCGCCGCTCCCGGCAGTGCGGCCGCGTACGCCCTTCGCGCCAGCTGCCCACAACGCGGCCGGGCTCGGCTCGGGCGCTCGGCTCTGCCCTCTCCCAACAGACGAACCGAACGCCCGAGCGGCTTCCTGCCGCCGCCGGCAGCGCGGGCTCCGGGCCGAGGCCAGACCTTCCTGCCCCTCCCCGGGGCCGCAGCCTCCCACAGCCGGGACACGGGGACAGGCCCCGAGGCGGGAGGCGCGAACCGGCGGGCACGCGCAGCGCGCAGAGCCGAGCGCGGCCGAGCCGGGCCGAGCACAGCCGAGCCGCAGCCAGCCGGATCGAACCGGGCCGGGGCGCGTGGCGGAGCCCGGCGTGGCCTTCCGGCCAGGAGCACCGCCCCGGGGGGGGCCGTGCCTCGCCGCCGCTGGGGCGGCAGGAGTGGGCGATGTCGAAGCCGGTGCGGAGCACGGCGGGGCCGTCGTCCCTCGGCCACTTGTCCGAGCCCCTGCTCCGGAGGCTCAGCGAGCTGCTGGACCGGGCAGCGCCCGGAAAGGGCTGGCGGGACCTGGCGCAGCGAGCAGCGAGCCGCGGCAGGGTCCGGCTGAGGTGAGGAGCGCCCGCAGAGCGGGGCGGCGGAGGGTCTGGGCGGGGGCCGCGCCGGGAAAGCGCAGGGCCCGGGTGGCAGAAGGGCCGGGCGAAGGCTGAGGTGCCGCCCTAGGGTCGAGGGGCCTTGGGGTCGAAGGGCGGGGGTCGCGGGCGGGGTCGCTTCCGGCGCTGCCCTGGGGCCGCGCTGTACCACTCTGGCTGGCGAGAGCTGGCGGGGAGCCGCCGACCGGCCGGGGGGGTCGGTGCCGAGGTGCGCGGCGGGCAGGGAGGATGGGTCGGCACCGGTCTCCCGGAGTAAGCTTCGTACTCGTTGTTGCGCTTCCCCGAGTCCGGGGCGAGGACCCTGCCGCGGCCGCGCCGCCGCCCCCCAGCCCGTCCCTGCGCTGGGGCGGACACATCGCCCATCTCCGGGAGCTGTTTGCCGCGTCCCGTGTGAGGGCTTTCAGCCCGCAGGCAGCGGTGCAAGCAGCATGGTTCGGTGCTGCGCCTCTGGTGCTTCCCGCGGCGGAGGGTGCCAGCAGCGCCCGAGACGGCGACGTGGAACAGCTTCGTGGACCGGCCCCGGAGCTTCTGTCGTCGGTGCCGGGATAAACGCACTCGTTCAGCTCGTTCTGCCTCGGTGCCATTCTCTTGACGGCTTCCTGATCGCTGCACTTCCTGTGGCGTTTCGAGGTGTCACAGAGGGTGGCATCGCCGGCCTGGGGCGTTTCGAACGCGGCACCGAGCGCTCGCTGTGAGCCTGTGCCTGTTGGGAGCGTTTGTGAGCACGGGAGGAACACCCAAGGGCTTCGGTAGGGCTCCTCTGCGGGGCCTCTGGCTGCCGGCTTCTCGGCGTGCCCCAGGAACAGGCTGCGTGCGGAGCGAAGGTACCTGCCCTGCCCTCCGGGATGGCTTGGCACCGCGTTAACACCGATCGCTTTGGGAGCCCTTTCTGCAGCTGGGTTCATTTCCCTGTTATCTGTGTTACTTTAATCTGCTGGGGCTGGAAGTGCGTGAAAACTTCACAGCAAAACTAAGGGCTGTTTATGTTTGTCCCTGGAGTGGAAGTTGCTGGAGGAGTTCAATGGACTGTGGCAGTAGAAGCTGCAGCAGTCACTAACAGCTGCTCTGAAGATCAAGGTCTCCCTGGACTTTCAAGTTAGATTCTGACTCACTCTTGGCTGCTTGTGAACTAGGCACATGGAAGTGGAAGGTGCTGTGCTTGTTATTCTGCTGAAACTTCAGCAAGTGAAAATTAGAAGATTTTGTAATGCATTTGGTCAGGGTTGTTAGGTACAGGCAGCTCTTGTAGGGTATAGCTCACTAATACCACTTTCTGTGGAGGTGTCACTGTATAACCTCTGCAGTCCTGAAGCTTGAAGGAAGTACTGCAGATGCGTCCAAATCAGGTGGGAATTTCCCAACTCTTTTTTAATCTTTTTTGTTTGTCTGTGAGCAATTTGTAACTGTCTCCTTTCTGAGGACAAAGACTAGGGTCTATGCCCTGTCTTTCTCACGTTATTTTACAGCCCTCTGGATTTAGAGCAATGCTCCCTCAAAGTGCTGGAGCCAGAAGGAAGTCCCAGCTGGAGCCTGCTAAAGCTGCTGGGAGATCGAGGTTGCACTGTGGTGGAGCTTGTGGAGTTCTTGCAGGCCCTGGAGCATACAGAGGCTCTCCAGTGCCTCAGCTATCCAGGTCAGTTCTGGTTTGTGTCTGATTTACACAAGTATCAGCTGTCTACAATGACTGAAAACACCTTTACTGTTTACACTGTGGTAACTGGTGATCTTAGGATTCCCAGGGAAACTGGCTTATGTGATTCTGAGATGGAAAGTGAGGCTTAGTGCAGTACTGTAAGGTTGGGCTTGGCTGCTCCCTCTCCCTCTGCTGCTTCAGGCTCTGTGTCCGGCCTTGTCTCTGGGAGATGCACACAGAACCAGTGCTGGAGCTGGTTGGACAAGCAGGGCTTCCAGCCAGCTGCTTGGGCCACAGCTTGCCATAGCTGCAGTAAGGACTGACACTGAGAGGGTCAGAAAGTTAAACTAATTAACAGGCTTAGTTCATTAAAGCAGCAGCCACAGCAGAGCAGGGCCTGCTGCTGCTCCAAGCACTGCCTGCAAGCCCTGCAGCTCCAGTTCAGCAGTGCTGAGGGCCAGAGCTGCAGATGCAGATCTCTGCACTGGCACCAACACACACAGAGCTGCAGCAGGAGCTCAGCAGGTACCCGGTGGACAATTCTGACCCAGCAGGCGGCCCCAGCTTGGCCGCAGGCAAAGGAGCAGAGCCTGGCGACCCTCCCTGCCCCTGCTGGCTCTGCAGGCCCAGCCCTGCACAGAGATGCTGCTCTGGTGAGGGTGGCAGCCTGACCCCGGCTGTCTGTGCCCTGTTTGGGTGCAGAGCTGAGGAGCACAGGCGTGGCCGTTGAGCATCTCCTGCCTTTGGCTCAGGAGCATCCCCAGGGGTGTGCACTTCCCTCTGAGCCCTGCAGTGCAGGAGGCCAAGGTCTTGGCTCGGGCACTGGAGCCTTCAGAGGCTGCTGGGCAGTGGTGTGGGTTTGTTGTTGGAGCCTTGCTTGGTTCGTTGGAGGGCAGCCAGGGCCCTCTGATCTTCACCAGGTGCCTCCTCCAGCTGCTTGGCAGCCAGCTGTGGGTGTTCACTGCCAGAGAGAACAGAAGCATCTCTCGGTTGGGAGCACCTCGACCTTGCTGCTGCAGGCACTACAGCAGCTGGCATTCCTCTGCCACAGGAAGCTGGGCACTCACCCTGCCTTCTTTGTACAGCGTGAGGAAAGGAATCACTGCCTGTGAGCTGTAGTTAAAACATTGCACTGGTTCAGGGGTGTACAGTTCAGAGCTGGTGCTCAACAGTGATCTACCTCTTCATCTTTACAGTAGAGATGCATTGTTGCAAGCCAGGACGTGGCTTTGTTTGCAGCAACACTGAGTCCTGGACCCAGTGTCTCTAACAGGAACAACAAGTGATTTCCAAGTGTATTCAGTGGCAGAAACTTCCTTCCCTGAAAGGACCATTTAAATGCAAATCTAAAAGGTGGAATTGTACTTGTGAATAACTTCCCTATGTGCAAATTCTCTTTTAAAGGTATAGAGGTTGTTGTCCAGCCAGATTCTCAAGCAGTGCTCTCTGGTGAGGTTGTCAAGCTGTGTTGCTGGGCAGCAGGGCACCCATTTGTGCATTACCAGTGGTTCAAGGAGGAAAAAGAGGTAATGGTGTTTAAAAACGCAGCAAGTTTTGGGGTTTTGATGTTACTATTAGGGCTGATATTCTAGCACATCTCCTATGCCTTTCTCTGGGTCATCCCAAAACATGGCTTAAAAAAAATGATGACAGTTACTTCCTGTGGTAAGAGATGTTTTTATGTGATAGAATGTTCCAGCTTCTTGGCCATAGCTGAGTGTATCTTAAGACTAGAGCTGCATGAAACACACACACTGGTGGTGGCAATAGTGCTTAAGAAATTGCTCAGTTGAGTTCTTTGTGGAGAAGGTGAAAATTAGTAGTTTCAGGAAGAGCTTTTCAGCTAACTTAAAAGCTCAGGATTGTCGTAGGAAGAGGCCTCTGAATTGTTCTTGGAAGAAAGCTGCTCTGAGCCTCGGCGAGAGCTTCTCCTCCAAGAGTTCTGAGTGAAGGAGTTGAGGCTGGTGTTATGGACACTGAATCAGTGCCCTGAAGTTTGATGCCAGTTTAGGTCAAGCCCAGCTGAGTGTTTCTCCTTTCCCTGTGGTTCAGGTTCCCCACGGCAGTGGTCCAGAGCTGGTCCTGAACCCAGTGACTGTCCACGATTCCGGCTTCTACATCTGCCGAGTCAGCAGGGACTCATCCTTCACCTTCAGTCACTGGGCACAGCTCCACGTGTGTGACCTCCAGGGTACACCTGATGGTGAGTGGCAAAAACACCCTCCCTGAGAGCCTTCTTCCTGCTGGACAGCGCGGAATGGAAAGAGGACAGCCTGGGCTGGGGTCTGGACTGAGGTGTGACAGATCTGCCTTCCAGGCACTCTTGCAGGTTGCAGTGGGTTCTCCCAGTCTTGGAGAGGTACCGGTCAGGAAAGGTAAATTGGACAAGGCCCAGCAAAAAGAAAGTTCTTTGTCAGAACAAAAAAGAATTGGCCTAAAGGTGAGCCAGACAGAAGTCAGCTGCACTGAATTCAGCCTGTGAGTACTTATGTGGCTTGTGTCACCAGTCAGAGGTGTTTCCCACTGCATCCTGCAGGTAAAAGCAGGGAAAAAGAAAAGCAGTCTTCCTATGGAAGATCAAAAGCTGTTGCAGTGCCACTTGAGAGCTGACCTTTTTATGTCCTAATCTCAAATTTATTAGTCTCTTATCTTAGCTGTTGCTACACTTTTAGCACACTTACAGGACAAGTAGCTGAATTCCCTTGCTGTTAGAAGAGCCTGTTGTAGCTGCAGAAAGGTGTGCCCATGTGTTATCAATTCTTATTAGTCTATGTGGAATTAAAACTGTCTCACTCTTTCCTTTCTTCCTGTTTTTTAAGGGAGCTTAATGACTTTGCCTGAAAACAAGTTGCAGATTTGTGTTCAGCCTCAGCCTCAAACCCTGACAGTGGGGGATGCTCTGGTACTAGAATGTGGAGCTGTTGGAAACCCAATTCCTCATTACCAGTGGTTCAGAAATGGATTTCCATTGGAAAATGGGGGCAAAAATGTCTACATGGTAAGCTGCTGTGAAGTGCCAGCCTTGGGGACTAGCAGCAAACCACCTTTAACTTACCACTTTCAGCTTCCTCTGAGAAAATGAACTCGTCTGTAGGGTTGGAATCCTTTATGGAAGAGCTGTCTGTAAGCTGTTCTGCTCTGTGGCTTCCCACACTGTTCTGAGGCTCTTGGGTGCACAGCTTTAATCCCGAGCAGGTTTCAGGTGGTGGCGATGGGATGTGGGGCTAGAGGAGTGTGCTTTGGGTTGGCGTGGCGTGCTGGCATGGCAGAGATCACCACGCAGAGAGAAAGCCTCTCCGTCCCGCTCTGCAAAGCGCTCCGGTCGGTGTGCACTGGCGCACCTGCAGCCCGTCAGGCATCCCTCCTGCGGGCCTGGAGAGCGTTTCCAGAGCAGGCGGCTGCTGGCCACCGCAGAGCTGGCGGCACCGGCAGCCGCAGGGCTCCTTCTGGTTGTGCATGTTGTCTTCCTCCACGTGGGCTCAAGTGCAACTGGCAGAGGTATTTGTGGGGGTCTGGCAGGATGACCGTGACGATGCTCGCCTAGGTAACGGCTGTGGAGGAGGAGCATCAGGGGACGTACTGGTGTCACACATCCAACGGGCGGCAGGGCCAGGACAGCCAGAAGATAGAAGTCGTCATAGGTAAGAGGTTTTCTCTGAGGCGCAGGTCTCTGATGTGTCAGTTTCTTCTCTCTCACAAGTTTGTTTTGGGTGCCTCAGCATCAGGCCAGGCACAGTGGTCTTTGCAGTTCACCCAGGTGTTAAGGCAGCCCACTGGAGCTGCAGAGCGTTGTCAGTTCTCTAGTGCTCGGGGTCTTCATGGTCACCAGCACAGCAACGCTACCACTCCTAGGCGTTGGCTGCCACTTGCACAGATGTAGGCAGGTTGCCTTACAGGAGTCCTTCAGCAGTCGGCACAGGTGAGATGATTCACAGCCAGGAGGAAGTGCTGCCAAGTGTGCGTGCCTGTGTTTGCAGCCAAGAGAAGATGTGTTTGTGAAGTGTCCAGGTGCAGTCCAGGTGAAGTGTCCAGGTGCAGTGTCTCAAGAGACAGTAGAGTTCAGTACTCCTGAGTTTTGGTAACAATTACTACAGTGTTGTGGTCAGTGCTGATTTATACTGCAAAGAAATGAGCCAGGGTGCAGAGAAGCTTGGCAGTGACCTTTGTCTTCCACCTCCTGTGCCAGCTCTCATAACTCAGAGCCCTTTTCTTCCCATTTTTCCCCCTCTGAAAACAAAGGAAGGAAAGCTGTGGCGGTGGAGTGCACCGAAGGTAAAGTTGCTCTTGAGCTGTGAATCAGTTCTTTAATGACTGGGGGTGATGGATTGTTGAGCACGTTGGTGAAAAGCCTCTGTGGGTGCAGAGCTTCAGTCTGTTTTAAACACTGATGGGTGATGCAGCCACCTTCCTTCTGCACGTGCCTCTCTCTTCTTTGCCTCCACACCACGATCTAAAGCACCAGGGAGAAAGCACAAGCTGCTTTCTTCCTCTAGAGTATTCAGAGTTGTTGGGTTCTTGCTTTTGTGCCCCGTGCTTAGAGCTTCCAGTGAAATGTACAATCTGGAGATTTCCTTAGCTGGGCTCAGAAGGCACCATCCTGACAAAAAAGGCTGAACCTGGTTTAGGAACCTGGGCAGCCTGGGAGAGCTGAATATAGCTAGTGCCACTCTCAGCTCTGTGTCTGCAAGAGCCATTTCCAGCAGCCCAATGAGGATGGTTTCCGTTCCTGTTTGCATTGCTGCACTGTGGAGGAAGAAGTGTGTTGTGCCCTTTGATGTTGATACCATCCCCTGGCTACTGAGCACCTCAAAGCCTGCATCCTGTTTACATCAAAGGGGATTAGGTATAAAGGTGGAAGGCTGCTTGCACAGCAACACTCCTCAGCTTACCTCCCTACCAACATAGGCAAAAACAAATGCGCTGCAAACTTCAGCAAATTACTCTCTGCCCTGTTTTTTCGTGGAACTGGAGAATTTTCTTGGAGCTAAACTGCTCTGAGATCAATTCTCCCCACCCACAGTTTCCAGTGTTGTCAGAAACGCCTAAGTGAAGCATGCCTTAGCTGAGAATGCTCAAACATTGTTCCTGAAGTCTTTCTGAGCAGATGTGGCTTTGCAAAGTAAGATTTCTTGGTCAGGATGTTGGGGTCTCAGCAGCCTTTCAAGCCTTTATCTTTTTCAAATGGGTGATTCTGGGGTCTGCTGCTTTGCATGCCTGTGGGGCTGAGGTTGTGTTTCTCCTTCGCTGGCAGTTCTGCTCTATCATAATGCACAGCTCAGTGTCTTCATGTGGGATTTGCTCTGCATGTGGAATCAACACAAAAGGGTAGATGTAGAGAAATGCAAAGCTGCAAGTGCTTCAGAAGGAGAGTTTGCTGTCTGTTGAAGGCATGGTACTGAATTATTTTTATTACCAAAAAAATGTACTTTTGACTTGTTCACACTGTTTTTGCTGGTATTGTTTTTTCACAGATGATCTAAGTGATCTTCAAACACCAGGTGAGTGTTAGATTTTAACCCCACATCTTCCCTCTGTGTCACAGGTTACTGACTCCTAGCTGGGTTACAATATATAGTTGACAATGTTTGGAGATGTTTGCAGCTGAGGATTCAGTGGGGGCAGGTGCCTTGTGCAGAGCAGCCCAGCTTTCTGCTTCAAATCAGTTGAAGCAGGTAATGAGTCACAGGGCTGCAGCTGCTTTGCTGCTGCATGTGTGCTTGTACAACTGCAGAAGGGACTTAGCTTTTGCTTTCTTGTCTGTGGCTTCTTTGAGCTGCCGCGATCAGGTGCTGCAGCTTTCTCAAGTGGTTCAGGTGCAAAGGGATGAGGTGTGTCTGGCTGTCACCAGGCAGAGCTGCTGTACTGCTTAAGTTCCCCTTGGAGCAGCTAATGTGATCTAAAGCCTGTCAGAGGTTTATACTGTGTCTGTATTCTACTGTAAGCATTTAGTTCTTCAGTTACAGAACTGTTACTGAGTTATTCAGATCCCATTAGGCTGTTCGTGCTGCCGCCACATCGCCAAAACCACCAGCAAAAGCAGACATAAAAGAGCACTTTGCTTGTCTCAAACTAGTAACACCTTAGGCCAGGCAGTTCCAGCAGGCCGCGTGGTTCACTTTCTGAGGTGAGCAGCTGGGAGCACAGTTCCTGACAACCTGCTCTTTTATTCTCTTCCAAGCAGGCCTGCAAGAAGAGCCAAATCACAGACCTGTAGGTAAGTGGACCAGTGGCTGTAACGGGCAGATGTAGTTCATTTGTAGGAAACAGGTTTTGCTGCTGTTGAGTAGAGCTGCTTCTGCCACGGCTGGCGAGGTGAGCGCTGCAGGGAAGGAGGCTGCTGTGTGCTGTCAGTTACAGTGCTTGATTGCCCTTTCAGTAGTAAACCATGGTGAGGACACCCTTATTTTTAGTGCCTCAAAGCATCTACAACTCCTCTCTTTCAGTTTACTGTTTCAGATTCCTCTGGCCGTGACTTTAGCCAGCGTGTTACGCTGGCGCTTTGAATCCTCGGGCAGCTGGAGACCAGGGCTGGGGTGGTGTGGCAGGAAGGGCTGGGGGTCTGTCTGCAAGGGGCGTATTGCCTGCAGGCACAACTCTTCCTGTGCAGTGTGGCTGGAGCCCACGTGAACAGATGGAGGGCATGCACGTCTGACCTTGGGGATTTTTTACTGCCTTCCTGCAGTGCTGTGGTGCTCAGGCATGTTTCTTGTCAGTGCTGAGCCAGGTGGAAAGGCTGCTGGCCTCTGGCAGCACTTTGCCTCTCTCTCAGGCTCATCAGGTGCTCCCCAGGCCTGGTCACCTCTTTTACATTAACTGGAAAGCTTGTCCTTTTACAGGTGTGCTTCAGTGACAGTGTGCCACTGGGACTCAGTCTCTGCTGTTTAAAGTGCTTTAGACTGGTCGAGACCTTGGAGGTTTCCCAGCTGCAAACAAGTTGAAAACCTCTTGTTTGAAGGAGACGAAATACCAGACATTGAAACTGCAGACAGATTCTCCTCTGGATCTCACTGTGCAGCACTGCTGCCTCCAAAGCAGCTTTGGGGCACTCACAGGGCTGCCATCAGGGCTGTGGGACAGTAATTGCCATTGGAGAGGAGGAGGAACAAAACAGGAAGTGCCTTGCTTTGAACCAGTTCCTTTCTGTAGCTTAGTGTGCAGTTTTTGGCTGAAAGTCATGCCAGAAGTCTCCAAAGCATTTCTCTTGCTGTGCCTGCTTTCCTCTTTGGTCACTGCTTTGTTTACTTGTGACAGAGTCACTTCAGAGCAGACTCAGAGGGAACATCTCAAATGCTAAGAACGTCAGAGCCTTCCCTCCAAATGCTGCCACGCAAACGTGACGCGGCGTTGTTTGCCCTTGTGCCTTTGCAGCCACAGACAAGGTAGCTCTGCTGATAGGAAATATGAGCTACCGGCATCACCCCCAGCTCAAGGCGCCGATGGTGGATGTCTACGAACTGACCAACTTGCTCAGGCAGCTGGATTTCAAAGTGGTGTCTCTGCTGGATCTCACTGAGTCCGAGATGCGAAATGCAGTGAGTGAATTTTTACTTCTGCTGGACAGAGGAGTATATGGTAAGAAGGTGTGGTGATAGCCCCTCTGCAGCAGGTCTGCTTTGTGGCGTATCGAGCACCCCTGCCAGCTCGCCCGGTGCTAGCGAGCCAAACTTAGGAGAGGGAATGGGAAAAGGAAGCTGGAAAGACTCCCCAGCATGTCCTCTGACTGCAGCTGGTAGTGTGTCTGTACTCTTAGGACACAGAACATGTTCGGTCTTTCTTCTTGAAGCCTGCCTAAAGCTGCAGTACACCTTGGTTTGCTAGCAGAGTAGTAGCAGAGAAATTGAACTGTGGAACTGCAGTGTGCAAGATGCCATGTAGCCTTGGGCAGCAATCTTTGCTGCCTTCAGGAGACCTCTTGGACACCTTTTTCATAATGTACCTTTCTGCACTCCTCCTCCCTTCCTCACGCCACAAGGCAATGATGTGGGCTGAGGCTGGCCAGTCCCACGCCTAGACTGCTGGGTTGTCTTTCTGCTGGGGAGGTGGGGAGCAGCCCTGGGCTGGCTCAGCATGGAATGTGTCCTGAGCTTGCTGCTGGGATCCTTCCCTTCATCCCTGTCTTTCTACTGGATGTCTACAGAATGCTCTTTCCTTCTGGATTTCCATCCTTCTGGCCTGTCTGGGAGGGCTGCTCTCCTCTCTCCACCCTCAATCACCAGCTCTGTCCGGAGAGGTGGTTTGCTCTGTCTTGGCAGTGAGCTACACTTCAGTGCCAGGTGGGTTGGGCTGGAGGGGAGTGGGATGCAGTGCAAAGCTTCTGCCACAGAGATGTTACAAACTAAAGCATGAATGTCGTGCATTAGACCTGGGGCATGGCAGGACACGTGGGCTGCAATATTTTTTGCCCTCTTCCTTTCTGCCAAGTTTTCAGGATAAGTAAAAAATCCTTGTTTGGACTTGCTGGTCCCTTTCAATTACTGTGATACTGGCCTGGCAATCAGCTTTTCACAATGCCCCTGCCAGGGCATGAGAGTTGTGCAGACCTGGGCTTCCAGTTCAGAAAGGGGACCGAAAGAAGCTTCTGTGAAATGAAGATGTAATTCTCTCGTGTCTGCCTAGGGAAAACACTGACTTGAGGGCTTGATGAGCTAAGGACTTTGGGCTCTGGCATTCTGCTGTTGTCACTAATGAGGGACTTGCACTGGGCTGCGAGATGTTGCGCTGAGATTGATGGCAGCACTCAGGTAGAGCTGTTGGCTGACAGCTCTGTGGAAGGTCTGAGTGGGGAGCATCCTTTCAGTGTGTCTGCACAGTAGATGGAGAGCTTGGTAGTGGATATGCTGCTGAAGCAGGCAGCAGTTGTGTCTTTGTTTTCCTGAAGTTCTGCCGGTTTAGAAATAAGACCCCACAAAGATCCAAGGATCTCTCCTCTACCTCGCAGCTTCACTTGGATTGCTCTGGAGAGTCTCCTCAGTATTGGTTTGCTGCAGGAGGGTGAATCAAGCATGCCGGAAGACGTATTAAATCCACCTCTCTTTTTTGCCTCGGAAGCTTTTGTTACTTGAGTCACACACCCACTCCTCTCTGTCACAGAAAGTTAATGACAACGGGGAGCTGTCCTCTGCTAGCCAGCTGGGCCTGGCACGCAGTGCTGCCTGGCATGCAGTGCTGCCACTGAAGTGCATTGACTCTTAGGTGTGAGCTGGTGTGTCAGGATTCCTTGTCTTGCACAGACATGATTTTGAGCGAGAAAGCACAAGACAGAACTGGTGGCTGTGCTGCCTGGGGGAGGGCATGGCCAGATTGATGCACAGAGGGAAAAACCTTCATGTCTTGCATGGGAAAGGCCTAGAATCACCTGCCTTGGAGCACGAGAAAAGTTCTTAGGTGAGCTTGAGTTTGCCTCTGTCTGCAAGGGGCAGACATTAGTCATGTTCTAAAAGCTAAGACTGCAGAAAGGACTCCAGAAGTGAGTTAGAGCAGAGACCAAGCAGTCCTGCCAGTTGTCTGCTTAAATTGCACAATTCCTACAGCAGCTCCCCCCTGAGAAAAACTTTTTCTTTCCCTTCCTTTCCCAGGACACAGGGCGAGGTTATTTCTGGGTGGGACGCTGCTGGTGGCCTGTTGCCTGACTCTGCCTGCAGAGCTGCCTGAGCTGACATTTGGGCATTGATGTCAGAGCCAAAACTTCCATGGCATTCGGGGGCTGGAACTAGGTGATCTTCTGGGTCCCTTCCAGCCCAAAGCATGTTATGATTCTATGATTTCAAGACTGCTTATGGCGCTGTAGGAGACTTCCTGGCAGCAGTTTTCTTTGTTTGTTCCCAGGGAGATAGATGAACTCGTACCTTTGAGTGACCTGTCAGATTCTTGCACCTTCTCCATTTCCCTCTGCGCTTGTTGACACGGGTCTAGAAAAGGCACCCAAAGGCTTTGCTGACTTTCTCCCCAGCATCACACACAAGCCCTTACAAGGCATACTTTTGCCACTGTATTTCTCCAGCAAGCTGGTGTTTGAGAGGTAAGCAGACTGTTCCTGCAGCAGTGCCTGGCAGGAACTGCTCCGACCTGGTCGCTTTGCTCTTTCTGGAGAGTGGCTGTTAATGATAGGGAGCACGGAGGAGAAGCTGCCGGGGTGCAAATGGGTAATGATTTGTTGTCTTTTCAGTCAGCATGGCTCCAAACAGGAGAGGCCTAGCTGTTTCTTCTGTTCAGGCCTTCTTTTACATGTTCATGATGCCCCTTTATGACCTGGCAGAATGCCTTCTTGCTGCCAGGAAAGTGGCACTTCAGATACTGTTTCTTAAGAGCAGGAGCAGTAAACATAGTGAGGATGATTGCCTCCACTAATGTCTTAGTCTCTGTTGTTCTAAATGCAGGGTGCAATTAATATTGCATTCCAGAGAGACTGAAAGCATGGACCTGTATCTTTTAAAGATTGAAAATAGTTAGGCTGCTCTGTTAAAAACAAAATGGACAGGGAGAGAAAGCAAGAGAGAGGGGCAGGTACCACCTCAGTGCTGACGTCTGTGAGGAACCTGAGCCTACTGAAAATTCTTGTGTCAGAGTGTCTGAGGAGGCACTCCAAGCGTACTCTGCTTACTCTGGGTATGCAGAGAGTTTTTTCTGCTCTTGAGCTCCACATATTAACTGTTGCAGGTGCTCATCAAAGCAGCACAGCACAGTTCTCTGCCAAGAACACACGAAAAAGAAAGGTGGTGGTTGCTCTGGGAGCTTTGTTCACTGAAGGCATGCTCTGGTGAATTGTGCTGTGCAGCAAGAGGCTTGTTTTCTTCAGCCAGTCCAGCTGCTTCTCTGGCAAGCATCCAGATACACCTCAGGCATAACCCCGAGTTAAGTACAGACCCAGACTCTCCGCAGATGCAATTTAGGAGTTTCCTTTTAATTAGGGGGCTGGGTTGGATTCCTGCACCTTGTGCTTGACTTCAGCTGGAATCTCATAAATAGCCCAATGGTACCTTGGTTTGTTCAGGGGGTTGACCACATCTGCACTCCAGATTCTGTGCCGTGTAGAAGCCTAACGACACTGACCTGCATTCGCCCAGGCTGTGGCAGCTGAAGAAGGCTCAGGCGCCTTGTTCAAGCACAGCCTTGCATCCCGCACTTCCCTTGCATGCCCTTGCTGGCTGCTGGAGCAGTTTGCAAGGTCTTGGCACAGTCGTTAAGGACTCCAGAGCTTACAAGTGCCAAAACCCAAAGGCTTGATGTGAGGAGCTATGGCTGTCGCCCGTATTCCTCTAGAGAAAGGGCAGGGCTTTGTGAGAGAGCTGCTTCCATTTCTTGCAGCTGCCTGCAGTGCAAAAGGGGAAGCACCTAGCACACCCAGCTGCACCAGCTGCTTCCAGGACTGAGGGCTTGGCTTGCTGTTCCTGGATACCCAAGTTCTGCAGTGACAGAAATGGCACAGCTGTTTCTAGTGAGAACAGAGCTGTAAGACCATGTCTCCAGGGGTGTAAATTGTCCTGCCTCTGCTGGCTTTTGTTCAGCTGCAGCACTAGATGCTAAATGAAGTGTGTGTGCCCTCGGGCTGCTTGTGTAGGTAAATAAAAATTCTTAAGAGGATGGAGCTTATGGCACTGGGAAGGGACAACAGGAACATTCCCTCTAAGCATGCAAGCTCCTGCGAGGCGCAGTCTGTGGGAGTGGTTATTCATGCTGAGATCATCTTCATGTAAATTGGTAGGAGACTGATTGGCCTTTTTCAGTCGTGTAAGCAAACCCTCGGCCCCAGTCGCAGTGCCCTTCGGAGGTAAAAGCTTTTGTTAGTCCTGTGATGTTCTCTTTACACGAAGCTGTTGCACGTTTTTCTGAGGGTTCTAAACTGAAGGTGCTGTAGCCTGCTGTGTGCTGACACATGAGGGACGTGACTGTAGCACAGCTCTTCGTATGGAGGTAACAAGAACTGGCTTGTGTGGGAGCCCCACGAGAGTCGTGAGTCTAACTGCAGGGATATGTAGGCGCAATTAGCTAAAAGCAAGTCGCTGGTAGGCTGGTAAAGGGAGTGCACTCTGGAATCCTACCAGACATGAGCACAGAATAATCTTTTTGTTTTATCCTCTAAATGAAAAAAAAAAATTTATTAGCTTTTCCTAGAAGGAAAAAAACAAAAGAAAAAACAAACAACAAAACCAAGCAGAGAAACAGAAACGGTGACTATACAGAGGAAGCAGCAGTACTGAAAACTCATAAAAACCTCTCATAGTGCAGCAAGGTTTTTCTGTCATTTTTGTATTTATTTCTTTCCCCTAGTTAAAAGTACCTGTGAGGACTGCCAATGGTTTATGGTAAGGAAAGGATTTAAAGGAGAGAGAAGAAACAAAGCAAAACCAAAACCCCAACAAACCAAACCAAAACGCAGCAAGCTGCAAACAGATCCCTCCCAACTGCTCAGCGTGATTTTTTCCTTACAAAATCTGCACTGCCTGGCTGCTGCTCAAAGCTGTGTGGTTGCACTTGTGTTTATGGTTGGCACACTTCCCTCTTGGTGTCTCTGAGTTGTATATCAGACCTAACAGGCTATTTCCAGTAGAGGTCACAGCTCCAAGCAGTTTCAGAGTCTTCAGCTTTGTGTGCCTGATGCAAACCGGCTCCCATGACATCCTAGTGGGCAAGCTCAGGAAGTGTGGGATGGAAGAGCAGGCAATGAGGTGGGTTAGGAACTGGTTACAAGACAGAGTTCAAAGACTGGTGATCAGTGGTGCCAGGTCCAGGTGGAGAGCTGTAACCAGTGGAGTCCCCCAGGGATCAGTGCTGGATCTGGTCCTGTTCAACATATTTGTCAATGACATTGATGAGGGCACAGACAGACAGAGTCTGCTCAGCAAGTTTGCTGCTGACACCAAGCTGGGAGGCTTGGCTGATCCAGCTGAAGGCTGTGCGTCCATCCAGCGAGACCTGGACAGACAGAGCTGGGCACAGAGGAACCAAGTGAGGTTCAACAAGGACAAGTGCAGAGTCCTGCACCTGGGGAGGAAAAATAAACTGGACCGGTACAGGTTGGGAGGTGATCTGCTGGAGAGCAGCCCTGTGGAGAGGGACTTGGGAGTGCTGGTGGAGAACATCCATGGGCCAGCAATGTGCCCTGGTGGCTAAGAGGGCCAGTGGAGTTCTGGGGTACATTAAGTAGAGTGTGTCCAGGAGATCAAGGGAGGTGGTTCTCCCCCTCTACTCTGCCCTGGTGTGACCTCACCTTGAGTACTGCCTTCAGTTTTGGGCTCCCCAGTTTAAGAGGGACAAGGATCTGCTGGAGAGAGTCCAGCAGAGGGCTGCGAGGATGATGAGGGGACTGAGCACTGCCTGGTGAGGAGAGGCTGAGGGACCCAGGGCTGCTTAGTCTGGAGAAGAGAAGACTGAGAGGGGATTTAATCAATGTTTATCAATATCTGAAGGCTGGGGGTCAGGAGGGAGGGACAGGCTCTGCTCACTTGTTCCTGGGATAGGACAAGGAGCAATGGATGGAAGCTGCAGCACAGGAGGTTCCAGCTCAACACAAGGGGGACCTTCTTTACTGTAAGGGTCCCAGAGCACTGGCACAGGCTGCCCAGAGAGGTTGTGGAGTCTCCTTCTCCAGAGACTTTCAAGGCCTGTCTGGATACATTCCTCTGTGACCTGAGCTAGATTGTATGGTCCTGCTCTGGCAGGGGGGTTGGACTCAGTGATCTCTTTGGGTCCTTTCCAACCCCTGACATCCTGTGGAAGATCTTCCTGAGTCCATGGCAGGAATGATAGAGGCTTTTTAATGAGCTGTGTCTGTGTGGTGAGATGTGGTTCCCCCCTGCCCCCCCGTCCTTTGCTAGCAGAGGCATACTGATTATAAATACCACTTGCAGTAGCTGGAATGATCAGCCTGTGCCACAGGCACTGTGCCCATAGTGCCTGAGGTTTGTGACCATCTGCAGATGTGTTGTGGCATGCTCTGAGCTTCGTTCTCACTCCTGTGTGCTTTGTGCTCTCAGGTTTGCTGTACTATGCTGGCCACGGCTACGAGAACTATGGGAACAGCTTCATGGTTCCTATTGATGCTCCAAACCCCTACCGATCTGCCAACTGCCTGTGTGTGCAGAACATCCTCAGGCGGATGCAGGAGAAGGAGACAGGACTCAATGTTTTCCTCCTGGATATGTGTCGGAAAAGGTAGCGCCGGCAGCGCCTCGCGAAGCAGGAGGGCTGGTGTTGGCTGTTGGAGGGGTGGGTTTGCGTGGCCCTGGAGGGGAGAGGGTAACTGCACCTTGGGCAGCCAGCTGTGAAGCTCAGTTTGTTCACTTAAGCAACAGAGCCTGTTGTGAAGAACGAACAAAGCACCTGGAACAGCCCCTTTGAGACCACAGTGCAGAGGCCTGAGAGGAAGCAGGGCTGCGTGCTGAGGATGCACTGCACTTGAAAGCTGTTGGTTCTGCCAGTTCACAGCCTGCCTGTGAGCACCCTTAAAAGCAAGAGGATTCATCCATAGACTTGCTTTGGGTAGAAACGTGAGGCTGGTGAGCAGGCTTTGTGTTTGCATGGCTAGCTGCTTGCCTTTGGGTGGCATTGACATTCTTTTTCTGCCATTCAAAAGCTGGAAAGCGCAGTCTTACTAGAGAAAATGTGAAATTGGGCATCTTAAAGGAGGAAGACGACCCTTTCCCTTGCATCGTTAATTGTTGTCATCATTACCGGGAGGATGGACGAACTGTAGGGTCAAAGGTAGCTTAGTTTGACAGAAGTGCTTATTCTAGAACTCTAAAGAGGCATGGATTCTCTGGACTGCTTTTATGCTGAGAATGTTGCATCTTTAGAGCTTAAAAATTAACTGGTTTTACAGACTGGCTGGAGTCGAAGGGACCTCCGAGTTCTAAACAAAGAACTGTTTTTTCCCATGGTGAGAGACTCGCACTTGCCATCAGCCCTTTAGTCAGCACTTCCGCAAAGTGGGTGCGCTCTAGAATGAAGAACTGCCTCTGCTTTAGTGCCTGTGGAGCCTCCAAACCTGGCTCGAGGACGTGCCAGTGACCCAGCTCAGCTGCACATCCCTGTAAGCTTGGTGGTAACTATGCAGACACAGTGGGTTTGAAATAAACAAAAGATGGCGTTTCTGTTCTGAGCTAAAATGGCTAATTTCCAGCACTCATTCTTGAAGAGATTCTCAATACAGCATGCCCTTATCTGGGTGATGCTGAGACCTGGCTCTGGCTGTGTTGTCCTCTTGAAGAGTGTGGATGGTGCTGTTTTTTTGTCTTGTAGCACAGGTGTAGGGAAGAAGAAAATGCCTGTTTGTGAGCTGTGGTCTCTGGTGCTTGGAGCAGCTGTAGTGCTTGCTGCCACTGGCTGCCGAGTGACTCCTTTGCGTTTGTGTTTCCCTCTGCTCAGGAATGAATACGATGACACAGTTCTTGTCCCGGAGGCGCTGAAGGTTACGGCCAACATTGTGTTTGGATACGCAACGTAAGCACGTTTTACTCCTGCCTTATCGAAGCGTTTCTGAAGCCAGAAGGAGCCGTTGAGCCTGTATAGCCAACCTCTCACAGCAAGGCACTAACTGGTGTTACAGTGCCAGTCATTTCTAGCCATATCCCTCTCCTCTCTCTATCTTTTCTTGCTTCCCTGGCTCACTCCACACTCCAAGTGACTGTGGAAGTGCCCACGTGATGGTCCCAGTGCTGAACGTTCCCGCTCAGGGTCACGTCAGCAGGAGAGTGCCTTCAGCAAACAGAACCTGCTGGGCACTGCTCCTGGCCTTTTCCTCGTGGCTACTTGAGGAAAGTTCTACTCATCTAAGTATTTACTAGAGTTTAAAAGACCACAGGGAAGGAAAAAGGAAATTTCACCGCTGGAGCCGTCATGTTCTGTCTGTGTGGATGGGGAAGGGGGATTTGTCCTGCGCGCTCCTTGTGGTGCTCAGTGCACTGAGGTCAGGCGCTGTGGGGCAGGTGGTGAACACTGACCTGTGTGCTGCACCTTTGTCAGTCATCTGTCTCCTGTTAATGCCAGTTAAATCTCTAGAAAGAATGGTTTTAGGCATAGAAGCTTGAACTATTGGAGGGGTAGCCTCTGTGCTTCTTACCCTAGGGCTAAAGAATGAAGTTACAGCTGCAGCTGCAACTACTCAAAGAGGTTGCTTAAGCAGAAGGCTAAATAACCTCTATCAGTTTTCAAGTGCAACAGCCGCTGAAGTAGGCAAGAGGTTTAATGACTTCTCCTATGAGAAACTTAAGCTCCTCATTAACAGTTTGACATCAGCTCTGGCCTGGGGCTTGACTGTAACTGAAATTTTCCTAGGGAGAGCTGCTTGCAAATGAGCGTGGAGAGAAGGGTGGCCTTGGGCACCACCTGGGTTTCAAACTGTCGGATTTCTTCCCCCGCTCCCAACATCACTTTGCTCCTTTCGTCCTCATGTTGGACTTAACTGTGCAGACGTTTGTGGCTTTGGCCTGCCTGATGTCTGTGACCCCACAGGTGCCAAGGAGCAGAAGCTTTTGAGGTTCAGCAGTCAGGGACGGCCAATGGAATCTTCATGAAGTTCTTGAAGGAGCGTCTGTTAGAAGACAAGAAGATTACAGTGCTGCTTGATGAGGTTGCAGAAGGTGAACTGTAGCTTGCGGCACTAACAGAGTGCTCAGCCTGCCTTACTGAAAGCCTCTCTGCTTTCATCTCCTTCTCCCCTGGTGAATGTTGGCCTACTTTAACTTCTCTCTTTGTGCATCCTGGCAGCTTTGTTAGGCCAGGTTCCTGTGTATGCAGGTACTAAATCTTCAGATTTTATCCTGCCTTATCCCCTTGTTAGCCTGTTCAAAGCTGCAGTAGGAGGGGGATGGACTCCTGTTGGCATTCTCTAGTGGCCACAGACCAATCAGTCTTTCAGCTTGCATAAGAAGTTCTCTCCCTTTTCCTCCTCTCATAATTTTTGCCATTGCTTTTGGATGCTCTGGAGCATGTTGGTATTCTCTGAAATGTCTCTCTCCTCCCTGTCCCCAGAGGAATGTGTCACGTTCTGCCAGCACCCCTTTTCCCTGCACTTCCCCAGATGTCCTGTACAGTGCAGCTGGTTCTTACTGCTTCATCTGTGCTGCCAGATCAGTGCTGTAGGTGTTCTGATGTGCGACCTACTACTTATCCCATTCTTGAACTCCACGTGGGGAGAGATTTGGATTTGTCAGGCAGCGTGGCAGCTGCTGTTGTCAGTGTGAGCAGGTACTGGGTGCCAGCGAGCACACTGCTGCACTGGTGGCACTGGAAAATGTTCCAAAAGCGTGTTCATGTTAAAGGTGGTGCAGGTAAGCAGCCTTCCTGATTTCATTTCTCTGTCAAGAAAATGCCACCTCTAAATACAGTAAGTGAACTAAATAGAGGGAGACCTTAATAAACCGGAGTTCAAGACTGGTTGAGTTTGGGCAGGAGCTCTGGTGGTCACCTAAATAGGCTGTGAAAGGCATGTGAGCAGGCCGACCGAGGCAGGTGCAGCAGGTGTGTGGCTGGTTGAGCCTGCAGGGAAGGAAGGGCTGGGCATGAACACTCTGAAAGGACAAGAATTTAATGGAGGCATCTTCTTTTAGACATGGGCAAGTGTCACCTGACGGAAGGCAAGCAAGCTTTGGAGATCCGCAGCAGTTTGTCTGAGAGAAGGGCTTTAACTGATCCCATTCAGCAGACCCTGGCTTCTGCAGGGTCTCTGGCACGGAATCTACAGTGGGCCAAAGCTCACGGTACAGTACAGCTTCCCTCTAGGTGATCCTACTGGCACAGTGGGGAGGATAGAGGGAGGAGGGCAGAGGAGCAGCTCTAGAGCTCGGAAAAGTTCAGGATTTCAAAAAGAGGATTAAAAAGGCAGCAGTGCAGGTGCTGCGTCTCGGCTGGAGCGGAAGGGCGCGGCAGCGGGGCCGGAGGGAAGGAAGGCTGGTCCCGGTGCGAGGCTGTGTTGTTTCTCTGCAGAGCTCCCCGAGAGTCAGTACCTGGAGTTCAGGTGTGGTGTTCGGGTCCAGCTGGGCTTTGCGGCCGAGTTCTCCAACGTCATGGTCGTCTACACACGCCTGGTGCAGAAGCCACCTGAAGTCGCAGCTTGCAGAGCCTATGTCGCAGGCTTGACCCTTGTAAGTGGGGCCCTGGCGAGCTCCCTCCACCGGAGCCGGAAGTCCTCTGGCCGGTCCGTGCCTTGTCATCAGCTGGGCTCAGCCTGTCGTGTCCGTGCAGGCACTTTAAAATGCCTCTTTTTGATAGATGTCTAAGTGCATCAGAGTGAACCTGGGCCAGTCTTGTTCAAAGGCTCCTTTGTGTTTCATTGTCTGGTATCGGCCATCGTTCTGTTTAATTTCAGGAGTTAAATTTCAGTAGCTCCTCTGAGCTAAGGACACATCTGCCCTAAGAAGCTGGAGGCTGTAGCTGTACAGTTCTGTGCACCCAGGTGATCCTGTGTAGTTCCATTGGTGTTACTCAGCTGATCACAGGAAAAGAGAAGAGTACATTAGAAAGCTCCTTGGGGGCAAAACTTCCTCCTTTTCCGGTGATGTCTGCAAAAGAGTATATGGGGCATAAAACTTTTCTAGCTAGAATAAACTTGTGATGCTTTATGAATAAAACTAGAGTTAATGTGCATAACACTTGTATTCTTAGCCCACAGAATGGGCATTAATTGTACTGTACTTCCTAGATATTAGGTTAAAAAACAGAGCAACCCCAAAGCAAGCCCAGCTGGTTTGGCAGGAAGCATCCTCAGAAGAGGGTGGCCTGCTCAGATGTTACCCCTTCTGTCTGTGGCTAACAGTGCCCAGCAGCTTCTGCACATCCTCCCATGCTGGTGTTTCCTTTTCAGAAGGACAAACCCCTAATTTTATGCAAAGACTGAGGACTATTTTATGATCCACAAATTCTGCACCTTTGAGCTATCATTTCTTTGTCGCTTCAGGACCTGGATGTGGATCCTAAAGAGGCCAATAAAGGAACTCCCGAGGAGACAGGAAGCTATTTGCTATCGAAGGACCTCCCCAGGCACTGCCTCTACACCAGGCTGAGCTCCCTGCAGAAGCTGAAGGTTCACACCCTTTGCTCCTCACGCATTTGTTCAGATGATTTGGGTTAAGCATGCTGCCTGGCAGCTCTGCCAAGGCAGCTGTGTAGTGTGTGCATAGGAAGTGCCATGTTCTTGGGAGGGCCAAGTGGCCAGCAGCACAATTTAGTGACTTCAGTTTCCTAGGTGAGGAACGGGAGGCAGGGAGCTGCTGCCAGCCTGATGCCACCCTGAGAGGCACTTTGTTTTTCTGGGCGCATACAGAACTGTGATGAGATGATTACTGCTGTGAAGCTCATCTGCTGCACGCTGTGAGATGTGCCATGCCCTGTGGTACGGGAAAAAGTAGCCTGAAGCAGAGCTGCATCTCACAGGGTGATTAGGAGCAGATGAAAACAGAATCACAGAGAACCACAGAATGGCAGGGGTTGGAAGGGACCTGTGGTCTTTACATCTCATCTCCCGTTACGAGCTGCGCCCTTGGGCGTGTTTCAGCATGCTGTGGCACTGCGAAGTTTGTCTCTGCATCTTTGTCTCATGACATCACCTGGGATCTCTTCTGCAGTGCTTTTGACAGCTGGTGTAATCCAAGTGCTTCTAGAAGTAACTTAGCAGGCAAGCAGGCATGAACCAAAAGAGGTCCTCAGTAAGCAAGTCTCGCCCAAAAGGTGTCTTTAGCTCCCAGAAAGGTTCATCTCCTCCTCCAGTAGACTGTGCCTCCTCAAGTGTTTCCTCTATTGTTTGTCTGGCAGGAAGTGTAACATTTTGGTTTTCCCTCTCCCTGCTGTTTTCCCCTCTGCAGGAACACTTGGTCTTCACTGTTTGCTTGCACTATGAGTATTCAGGAATAGGAGAGACGATGGACGAAAGAAAGGAGGTCGATGTTGGGAAGCCTCTTATTGCTAAATTAGGCCTTCATCACGGATTCAAAGCCAACAGCTGTCTCCAGAGCTGCTGCACAGCTGACAGTCCTTGCCATAATCAAACAGAAACAAGTTCAGTGACAAATAAACACTATGCCCTCAGTCCCTGCCAGCCGGCCTCCTGCCCAGGGGTTTGCCATCCACACCCCTCTCGCTCAGACAGCATCAGACAACCAGAGGCCTGTTCTTGCAACGGGTCTTTGAAGATACTACCTCCCAGACACGAAGCACAGAATTACTCTCCACCTGTGGATGAGAGTAATGCACCAGTAGAGACCACTGATGACACTGCAGAATTGGAATTCCTTCTCTCTGACCACTTCAGACTCTCCCAACAGCAGCATCTGTGATGTGTTCAGAACAGGCCCCGAGTGTCATCCGTGAGCATGGGACTTTGCACACTGCTTCCCCAGCTTCTGGAGTCTGGGGCTGCAGATGAGAGGGACTGGAAGGTCTAGAGGTGGTACTGGGAATGAGATGGTGATGAAAACTCTTCAGATCCAAAGAAAGAGAACTGCACTGGACTGATAGTTTATGGCTGAAAAGGCATGGGGTTTATTTTCTCCTACCAGTCGACTCTGACACAGGGAAGAACCTGAACTGGGTTTCCTGTTCCGTTCTCTGGCAGCCAAGCAGAGGCACTTGTGCATTTCTGGGCAGAAGCTGCCTAGCTCTGTTAGGAGAGGAATGCACAAAAGCCTGGCTGTGGTGTCAGGAGTTTCTCTTGAGGCAGTGAAGCCCTGGATCATCCCAGCTGCTTCTCAGTACCTACTGGAGTTACATTTTCTGTAAATGTGTGTTTTGCAAGTCTTTTCTTTTCAGAGAGAAATTGCTCATCTCGTACAAAAGCAGATGAACGTGGATCTCTGCTGACACAATTAGGCAGTACAATAATTTCCACGTCCTCTGTGACTTAACATGAGCCCCAAAATGCTAAGTATACCTTTCCCTCCCCTTTGTTCAAGAGAATACAGATTGTCAGAGGGAGCAGAGCCACCAGCTCTTGTCGCAGGCTCTCTCTGGAGTAGCACACTCAAGTTTTGCTGCTCTGGTTTCTGGAGAGGTGATCTTTTTGTGTTCTGGAAGAACACTAAATGGGAAGAGGGGGAAAAGTGCCTGTTGATGGTGAGCCAAGTATGGTCTAGTGAGTGATGCTGTAAGACGTGCTGCAGGCTGCAGCCGAGTGGGCACGAGCAGTGACAACTGGGGGGGTTCAGAAGGACAGGGCACTTCTGCTGCTGCTTTGCTGTGGGCACTTTGGAAAAGAAACACAGAGACCTCTGCTCCCAGGCCAAACGAATTCATACCTCCAAAGGTGGCTCTTTGTCCATGGGTGTCCATGTGGCTGTTTCCAGAATGAAGGCTTTGCTTTAATCTGCATCTGAGCTTGAGCTGCAGATTTTCTGCGGGAGAGCATTCAGTAGTGAACTGTGTATTGATGGCTGGGGTGTGCCTGTGTATCGACTGCCTCCTGCAATTGAATTTTCAATCAACAGTTACAACCTGAGCCGTGCTCTAGTGCTGTAACATCTATCTAACACTGTCACCATCCCGAGCTGTAGCAAAGCCTGTTCTGTTTCTTGCTAACAAGCCCATGTTCACATGATACATCCCTGCCTATGTAGCTGATGCATTCTTCTCCAGGTTAAAAGGCCCAGAACTGTATTTAAAAGATGAACTCATTTCTCTACAAAAAGAAGGGCACTCTGAATTCTGAGCTTAGCTCAGGTTAAACACATCTGCAGCCAGGGCCTATAGAAGTTTCTCCAGCTGCCCACTGCAAAGGGTGGTTGTTTCCATGTACCTCTGGCTTCTGATGTCTGAGCTCTGCTGCTGGCTAATCCTGAGTGACCCTTCCTGCAGCATCTCTCAAAGGGTTCCAAAGGAATTCAGTGGGAGTGGGGACTGAGAAAGCATCCAATTATTAAAGCCTGTAAGCTGCCCAGAGACAGACAGGGGAACACACTGACTGGTCACTTGTCTGTGTCACACTGACTGGTCACTTGCAGTTTCCTTTGGCCCATATGCAGATGTGAAACCTGGCTTGTGGTGGAGATGCTCAGCTGGAAGCTGGTGTGGTACTGTTTATCACTGGACGTCACAGAAACCAGTGAGCTTCCTACCTCGTGCTGAGACTGGGAAGACACTGGCCACATACCATGAGTAAAGTTACGTCCTCACTCTAGTTCAGGTGCGCAGTGGTGTTTCTCAAGTTCTGTTTGCCCAAGAGGAGACATCATTATGGCTCTCGAAATGCAACTATTTGAACAGCAGGAGGTGTTTGAGTTGTGGTTTTTCTCTTGCTCAAGCCCTCTCCTCCTGGGGTCCAGTCAAATCACGGTTCCTGCTGGACTGGAGATACATCTTCCAAAGAAGTAGGAGGGAATTTACCTTCCGTACCTCCACAAAGCTCTCTGAGCTACTGCCTCAGTGAAAGAACCTTTTGTCTTGAGAGTCCCTAGGCTGTCTCTGGCTGCAGAAGCCTATCTGTGCTCTTACCTCTTTGCTGTTACGTTTTTGAGGCTGTTTTTTTAGTACCTGTGTGGTTGCTGCTCATGCATCAACTACTTTCCTTGTCAGCTAATTACCAGTTTGGGCAGCTCTCATGTGCATGAGGCTTGAGGGCTGTGTTCATGTTGACATATTCCTGACCACTGTTAAGTGTAAAGCATTCCAGCATGGCTCTTGCACAGAACTGTAACTGAGGCAGAGCAGGAGCTGCTCCCTTTGTGCATAGTGGTACTTTGAGATCCAGGGCTTGCTCTGAACTGGAGAGCTTTGTAGGGTGTCAGGGGGGAAGGAGGAGTTGGTCATTTGGAGAGTTTGGGGTTGGTTGGTTGGGTTTTTTTTTTTCAAAGTTTGGTTATCCTTTTAGTTTAGTAATTGCAATAGTCTAGGAATGAGTAAGAACATCTCCATGTTCTGGAAAATAAGTGGTTAGTTAATTTCTGCGGTAGCACTGAAGCAATTTAAGCATATATTAAGAGCTAATAAATTTCTTTAAATCATAAAATGCTGTGTCCCATCCTTGTTGCCACAGACAGCATGACAGCAGGATCCGGGTGGGTGGGTGTTACCACAGCGACCGGCTCCCGCTCCTGCATCTGCAGCGGATGCACGGGGAAGTGCCTAGGACTTCCCCATCGCTTCCTCAGACACAGCCGCTCGCTTGCCAGCACCCCGCTCCCATCTGTCACAGGCAGCTGCACTTGGTGGGAAGTCTCAACCTGCTAGCAACCAACTGGTCCGATACTGCCTCTCCTTGGAAGTGCTCTGACCTTGGGCTGAGATCAGCAGGTCTGGTGCCCCCGGGCTCTTCCTGCGGCTGCCCTCGCAGCGGCGAGTTCTGGGCACTAACCCCAAGGTGAGTGCTTCCCTTGAGAGGCACCGAAGTGCCAGTGGCAGGCCTGCCTGCTTGCTGGAAACTGGCTTTTGTCAGGCACAGCGGGAGAGCCCTGCCTGCAGAAGTGCACGGCTACCAGGAACATGAATGAAATAAACCCTCCTCGGAGCGCACACAGCTAACAGTCTCCTGCTTGTCGAGCCAAAGTGACAAACCGCCTGGTGCCACCTAGAGACATCGCTTCTGAGAAGGCTTTTGGAAGAGCTCTGTTAATAAATTTAATTGAACAGTTATGAAAGTATGTTTGCATTTTATCTTAGTTGCTGCAGCCCCTGTTTGTTTAAAAAGAAGGGCTGTATGTGCACAGAGCTGTGATTCCCATTGGTTTAAATGTGTAGCCTTTTTGTCTCCATGAGAGCATGGGAGCTGTAATGGGAGTTGCAGGGTAGTAGAGGGGGTTTAATTGCTATCCCTTTACAAAATCCGCAGCTGTGCACCTCAGCTTCTTCCTGCTGCCTGAGCATTGATGGGTTTAACAAACACCAGTATGGTTCTTTTGAGAAGCCCCAGGACTCCTTTGGGTGATCTGTTCATCTGCTGAGTTTCGGAGATCCCTTTGAGGTTCTTTCTCCAGCCATAGCCTGCACAGCACGCTCTGCTCTCTGCTGCCAAACAGCTTACTGCTTGTGGTGAAACGTCGTCATTAGTATTCTCAACCCAAAAGCAAATTTCTGGAACGGGAGAGAGTGGCTCAGGCTGCACGAGAAGTCTGATTCCAGTTCTCTGACAAGCCCTCCTGTGTGAGGCTTGTGCAGCTCCGGCCTTGGAACCCAGCCCGTGCTGGGTACCTGGGCTGCGGACGGGGCGTGAATGGGCGCCTCAGTGGCGCCCTGCTGTGGTAAGGGGCGGTAGCACGTTCGGGAGCATAGACTCGGAATCGTAGAACGTCAGGGGCTGGAAGGGACCTCGATAGCTCATCCAGCCCAGCCCCCCTGCCAGAGCAGCATCACCTATGCCAGATCACACAGGAACGTGTCCAGGAGGGTTTTGAGTATCTCCAGAGAGGGAAACTCCACAACCTCCCCGGGCAGCCTGTTCCAGTGCTCTGTCACCCTCAGAGTGGAAAAGATCTCTCCTCGTGTTTAAATTAAACTTCCTATGCCTCAGCTTCCACCCATTGCCCCTTGTCCTGTCACCAGGCATCACCAATGCCACATTGCTGGCTCATAGAATGGTAAGGTTGGAAGAGACCTCAAGGATCATCTAGTTCCAACCCCCTGCCATAGACAAGGACACCTCCCACTGGTACAGGGTTACTCAAGGCCTCATGGTCAATCTCCCATCAACTAAGACCCCCAAATCCTTTTCCCCTTCCCCGCCTTCCAACAGATCAGTCCCCAATCTATGGTGATACCTGGGAGCATCCTTCTGTGTCTGCAGATGTTCCCATCTGGACACCACCTTGGAAAGTGCAGCACTTCACAAAGCAAGCTCTTAGACTCTGGTCCACAGTGCTCTGCAGCTCTGCTGTCTTCCACAAAAGACATCTTGGATTAGGCAGCTCGGGCAGTGCTGGTTTGGTGCAGCCACACGATCTCTAAAGGGACACACTGCTGTGAGCCTAAATCTGCCTTTCTCAGCACCCTTTGCCCATAGCAGGCTGCAGGGGAACTCAGCCTCCTTGAAGAGAAGGGTAAAAGCCAGGTTTGGTATCTAAAGGTTCCCAAGAGAAGTAACAGCTCTTTCTCAGCTAGTTCCATTTAAAGTTATTTTCCTTTTAGACTCATTAGTGACAATATTTTCTTAGAGCTCTCATCTTGGTGCTAGTCAATAGTTGCAATAAAGTAAATCTATAATAATAGCTGTCTCGAGAATGATATTAGCAATATTTTTACATCTACAAGTGGTACTGAGTCATTGGTGACAGCAGCTTCTCAAATTAGCAGATGGTGCCTCTATAAGAAAACATGTTTTCCTGCCTTGCTCCTCAGTTTCTTCCCAGGCTGAGCAAGATAACTAGGTAGGAGCATCTGCTGGTGTAATATTTCCTCTTAAACTCCATCTGCCTGCTAGATCCGAGGATGTTCACACTATGGTGTATCCGAGGTGCAGAAGGTATGGTTGGAATTTTGATGTAGCACACACTGCTAACGCAAGACGGACATTTTTGGACAGCTCTAAAGCACAGCAAGTAGAGAGATGATGCTCAGCAGCTTGCTGCCCCGATGGCCTGTGTGCAGTGCCAGGTGTCCCCTTTTGCCTGACCCGAAGCCAGGCCGTTCCCTGCGCCTTGGGCTTGTGCTGCTCCTGCAGAAGGAGGGGAGAGCGGCTCCAGAGCGGGGTGACCCAGCGCTGCCTGCGAGGCTGTCCCCTGGCGTTTGAGCCTTGCGCACTGACACGACAGCCTGAGCAGGGTGTAGGGTTTGCTGTTTGCCGTGCTGTGTCTTGCTCACTGAATCATTTTACCCATCTGTAATGGACAATTTGATACAAAATATGGCTGTGAAGATACTTGCTCTCCCCAAATCATAAAGGGCTCTGATGCGGTCCCTGCTGCCAGCCCCGTGCCAGGTGTGGCTTCGTGTCCACGGGTGAAGGCACTGCCTCTGCTGGGGTCCTGCACATGCACAGTTGTGGAACACGCTGTGCCTGCTGAGTCTGGGGACAGCTCTGTCATGTCCCACTAACACAGGCTCTAGTTCTGGTGTTCCTCCAAGCGCAGGAGACCCCCATCCGCAGACACACACACAGAGTAAATCTGCAATTCTTTCTCTAATTGTTCAGCCCTACTGCTAAACGCCTTGGAGACGAGGCTGGAAGCCCTCTCCAGGCCTGTGGCCACCCAACAGCACTTGGCTGGATCAGCCACCAGATGTCAACGTTCTGCTGCAGCTTCCTGTCCCCAGCTCCATCCCCCAGCATTGCTTCTGCTGCTCTGGCAAGACTCTGCATATGCAGCTGATTTGCAGTACTGGACTGTGAGGGTTGTGATGACTGAGGAGTGCTTTTGAGAACTTCAGCTCCACTAAAACGACTCTATAATATTAGGGATCTTTTTCCCACCTAAATGCTTCTAGGGCTCTAAAATACCATGAACAGGAAGTCTTTGCACAGTAGACCCTCCCAGAGTGTCCTCAGGGCCACCGCCCCCCGGGGTAACAACAGCATCTCCTGCCCCTAGGTCACATCCGGCACCCCGGGAGAAAGAGGCAGTATGGGGGCCGGTGTGAAGCCACAGCTGCTGAGAACACGGTGCAGGCAGGAGCTGTGGGCATGTGGAGCATCGTTTCTGAGAGGAGAGGGGACAGAGGCAAGAGAGCCTAGGCTTGAAACAGCGGATTAGCTCCCAGACAGGACGTGCGCAGGTACTGCGGAGCAGATGCCCGCCCCTGTGGGCGATCTCCCTGCGCAGCCAGCCATTGACACAATCTAATCAGGGCCTCTGGCTGTCACCAGTGCCAGCCAGGATAATGCCCTGCATCAGGCTGCACGGGAGAAACAGGCTGAGTTTATGGGCAGGCAATGAGCTCAGGGCTGTGGGTGCTGCCACCCCATCTCGCGTCAGAACCTTGCCCGTGAGATGAGCACCCTGTGTCTGTGTTTTTCACCTGAAACAAACCACAACAGTCTCAGCACCTTCCTCTGGGTGACACAGACATTTCCTCAGAAGGCTCACCCCCAGCCAAGGGGAGCTCTGCAGGTGGGCAGTGCCCATAGGATGCAGCAAGGACCAGCAGTGCTGGCTTTGCCCCACGCAGGGAGCACCCAGAGAAAGGGCTACATAGAGCACTTGCTGCAAGGTGTGCAGCTCTGGGGCTGTGTGCTTCGCTGTGCTGCTCCAGCTGCTCCAGCTAC